>JAVYIG010004735.1:0-153712 GCA_035222895.1 Strongylocentrotus droebachiensis | reverse complement strand
AAGACTTGTACTTTTAGTCCTTATTTTGACATAAGTACACAAATTTGATTTATCAAGGTGGATTGTATTTGGTAAGTAAAATGCTCTTGTGTCTTACATAGAATTTGGTGGAAAACATAGTTATGGGTTTGAAATCCTAAAATATGATTTGAATGATTATCGAGTCCATTATATTTTTGTGTTTTCTTTCTCGACGTAGATGAGGATCATTGGTGGATTATGGGTTGAAGGCAGAGAGCATTTGCTGTTTATTCCTTAATTCTGATTTGTGATTCAATTCCTGAAAGATTGTTAACTTGTTCATTTGAGATAATGTTTTTGTTGCATGAAATAAAGTTTATCGAATCAGATTTCACACTGCTTCACCGAGTCTCATTACTTTATGATATTACTTGCCGGAAAGATTATACTTTCCCACATTGTGAACGCAGTGTGGTGAATTATTTTTCACACACTTAAACAAAAAAATTATATGTAGTTCCAAATTTTACTCTGATCAATCAGTGATAGAGAACGTCGGTGGTCCAGAAAGTTACCCCCCCCCCCCCTCCTCCTTCCTTATCGGTGGCATAGAAAGAAGAGAGGAACGGAGATGGAGAAAAGGAAGAGAAATGAAATTAAGAAAGAGTGGGAAAGATAAACATAGAATGAGAGATAAAGAGAGAGAGAGGGGGAAGAGAATAAAAGAAAAGCGAAATGGAAGAGGAAAAGAGAAAGATAGAATGTGAGATGAAGAGAAATAGGGAGAGAGGGGAAATACGAAAGAGACTTGAATGATATTGAAATAATAATGGAGGACAACGAGAAATGCGGAGTCTTCCGTGTGTGTGTATGTTTACATTCAATGATGGTACAGGGGGGCAAAGAAATATTTATATCGGCATAATTACTGAAGACCTGGCTCATGCAGTTTCGAACAAAGACGGGGAGTCGCTTGATAACCAACCACAAATGTTTGGATTAATTGCAGATAGTGTTAATACTGGTCGAACAGGTTCCTTTTCTAGAGCCTGTCCCATGCACTTGACCCGCGTCCGAACTCACCCTTACGATCCAGATTATAATAACAAAGATTTGAAACCACTTTGTCTCTTTGAATCAGTTACCAATTTTATGAAAAGCCATTTGTACAAAACAGTAAAAACCCATCGGGACGATTGGTCATGATAGTAATGTAATCATTATTTATATATACATCGGTGGTACATACACAAGGGGGGAAACGAAAGGTATTCATAAAGCACCACCATCACTTTGGCAGTAATTGTTCAAAACGCACAAATTAGGGCGTCTCCGCGTGTAAAAGATCTGGGATATTTGGCAGTCATTATTTTGTACACGTGCTATCTCCAAGTGGCTTTAAAAAAATATATATATAAATCTACTAATGCATGGTGCTCAATAAGTATTCTAATGACCGCCATCTACGTTGTATTTTTGTCGTTCGGTGAGAATCGTCTGCTTTCGTTTGGTTCAAACCGAGAGAGAAAACATCACGAGTTAATACATACACCAGGTCATAAACCACTCAAAAGAGTAATCACGTTTTGATTAATCTAGGCATTGGTGTCATAATTCTGTCAGCTTACTGTCGGCGTAAAAAATCGTGCGAATCGTCACTATTTCCGGATCAAGCCGAATAATGTTCTTTCATGATCACAAGCAAATGTATTGTTTCATCCGTATAGGTGGTACATAATAAACCTCTGTGTTGAGTCGAATCCAGCTTTCTGTCATTGCAATTGAATAAGAAATCAAAACATGTTGGTGTTTACAACTTAATGTGGCCTTTGAAGTGCTGCACTGGGGATCGATGTACATTGGATGCACGACTTTTAGCAAATACTTCCAAGTTAAATGACTGACCGACCGATACAGTGATTGCGTGTTTCATTGGCGTCGTCTGCACACTCGGGTGAACGCTTAAATAACTCTTCAGCTTCACCAATAAATTGATATATTAAACTTGTTGCGGAATTTCAAGTGCTGACACTCGGGATGTACATTGATTTTCGCGGTGTTATTAGAAAAGATTTGGACGCCGAGTGACCAGACTGCTTCAGTAATTGACGGTTTGGTTCCTGATGAGACGCTGAGAAGCATCTTTGAGAAGAAGAAGAAGAAGAAGGCGTTGTCTGCACGTTCGGATGAGCGCTTCTACAAACCAGTGGTAGCTGTTTGATCGGTGGTGAGTCCATAATGATGGATTCGAGACGACAAGACTTTGCGTTGCATTCCATCGGAAGTTTGAGCAGCGGAAGCCTTTCAAGCGGTCGGTCAGAACTGGACAACCGTCTCCATCAGGTATTCCAAGTTTAAATTTCTTGATTTTGTTCACTTTCCTATAAAAACAAAATCGCAAAGACATTCATAAACCAAAATAAGTCCTTCGTCACATCGTCCAGACTTAAAGAAAAGGTTGAGTTCTGGGAAGAGGTGAAAATAATTTGTGAGCGTTATCATTGTTTTTATGCAAGTGTGGAAGAATATCAGATAAAAAATGTTCCCTGAAAAGCATAGCTCTTCAAAAGCCTTGAATCGGGACGTATGTTTATGCCACATGTTTGTGTAGTCCCATTTACATATTTCTGTTTTCAATGGTTGTAACTTTACCAAGACTGGGCCAAATTTCTTATCATTTTGATGATTCCAGAACCTTACAGTACACACCAATACTTATATGCTAAATGATCAACCTTTTCTGAGTAATTCCACAATGTTTCTGTCACAATGCAATAGCATATCCAGAACTCAACTTTATCTTTAATCTAAATCCGGCGACCGATATTGCGCCACTGGGGGTGATGTAGCATTTTGTTCGGTCCATTGTCGGTCTGGTGTCGGTCTCTGTGGTTTGACTAGGATATGACAAGTTCAATATGCCCTATGACATGTTCAATGTCAATGTGCGACAATAACAATGACGTTTTACTTAATCCTATAATTATTTCTAAAGGCAATAAACAATGAGGTATTGTAATGGCCCTAAAGATGATTTCTTGAAAGTCTTTGCGATCGTGTCAGAAGTACAATGTAATAACCTGCATATCTGAAGCGAAACATGTAAATTTCACAATGATTGAAATAAAATAGAGATTACGAAACAATAAAGAGGATTGTTGAAACGAAACATGTAAATTTCACAATGATTGAAATAAAACAGAGATTACGAAACAATAAAGAGGATTATTGAAACGAAACATGTAAATTTTACAATGATTGAAATAAAACAGAGATTACGAAAAAAAAAAGAGGATTGTTGACATTCAAAACGAGGCAGTAATATTTCAAATGTTAAGGCTTCTTGATGTCATTTCTACTTTTGTAATGTTTGCGATCTATTTTATGTGGAAATCAATGACCGTATGATTGTATTTGAGATATGTATTTTTATTATAGATCAATACCAGTCCTCTGTTTGTCCCACGACCCCGTCCCCCCCCCCCCCCCCAGTATTAAATGAAAGAAATGATACCATTAGAGCTTCAAAATATGTTCACATGTTACTGCATGGTTTGATCGCTAGAAGGGTTTGTCTTGAAATGACTGGGGAAAACATCATGTTAAAAAGATTAAATCGAAGTCTTATGATGCATGTAGGCCTATACTTTTATATCGTTACGGGAAATTTTCCTTTCATCTATTCATCTGAAAAAGTAATTACATGTACACATTAAAAAAAAATCGAAATTTAGGCCTATACTTTCATGACGTTACGGGAAAATTTCCTTTAATTTATGCGTCTGAAAAGTAATTACATGTACACATTAAAAAAACTCGACATCGAGATTTGTTTGCTGGTCACACTTACATGAGTTGTCTCATTACCTATGTATACTTATATATATATATATATATATATTAATGAATTTCATTAAGACATCTGTTATTAAAAAACAAGAACAAACAGGGCTGTTAAAATGCAGATTAATATGAAGACACTCATGCGAGTAAACAAATTGATAAACAAATACATTCCTATAAATCAATATAAATTTAATGCATAGTTGGATTGTAGAAAAATGGGACATATTTGTACCTTTCTGTTTTGTCAGGATGAGGAAGTAATCAGATATATTGTTTTAGTAGGTCAGTGCCAAGGTTCATCATTCACAATGACAGTCGCTCTCTGCCTGTCTGTCTCTCTCTCTCCCTTTCTCGCTCTCTCTTCCTCACTCTCTCTCCCTTTCTCGCTCTCTCTCTCTCATTATTTCTTCTCTCTCTCTCTCTCCATCTGCCTCTCTCACCCTCTCTCTCTCACTCCCTGTCTGGTCTCTCCCTCTCTCTCTCTCTCTCTCTTTCTTCTCTCTCCCATACACTTTCTCTCTCTCTCTCTCACTCCTTGTCTATTCTCTCTATCTTTCTCTCTTCTCTCTCTTTTCTCTCCCTATCTGTTCATTCTCTCTCTCTCTCTCTCTTTCTATTTATCTAAAACAAAATGCGTTCATTCAACTAATCTAAAACCAGCTCTTTATAACCTTGTGCCATAAAATATTCGAACCTTGTATTACAAAAAAACAGCAACACATTTCAATCACAGTGCTTTTGACATTGTTCATCCTCTTCAACATTGTTCACAGAAATAGTCTGTTCCATGATGCAAACACCCTCATCATATGACCCCATTTCCCGTAGCAACGCCACTGTGACCAGACAGGCGTGATGATTACACAAACTATCTTTATTATCTGATAAAAATCAGCTCGGTTTCAAACACCAAGACGTGATGCTCATTTCGCTTTATCATTCATTAATTTGTGCCGTGTCCAGACAAAACATAACAGTTAACCCTGGATAATGTAGGGTAATGGGTGTTACGCATATCATTTGATAATAATAATAATATGTACAATTTATATAGCGCTGGTATACACATATAGTTTCTAAGCGCTTTACAAAACAAAAGAAAATTACGTTTTATCTAAATATGTAATAAACATCAACAGGAAACGTAAAATGAACATTGTGCATAATTGAGACGAAGCGAATGCTCTTACTTTAAAACTGACATCGATTTTATTATTTGATTTATATGTTAATCATAGGAGTCGTAGGCTCATGTAAATGAATGTAATATTTTGTTCATGAAAAGAGAAGGTTGAGACTATATCGTAACCCTCCTCCCCCCTCCCCCCTCCCAAGTACCATTTATCTCATCTCTTCTATTTTGAATCTCTAACGAACCATGTCTATCAAAACGTGTGGTTTGGTCTGTTACCACCATTTTGTTGAGGAGTTTATGCATTGATATTTGATATTAAACGAAAAGGTTTTGGGGGTGCTTTATAATTGCAGGTAGTGTATGGTACGTCACCCTTAGTACGTGTGCCCCAGATTAGACTTTCCCTTTTTCGTGAGTGAGAGTTGGTTCATAGTGACGTGATTATGTAAGTCGGGTAAAATGCACATACAACCGGGAAAAGATGCAGGTTTTTGAAAGGGGGCACGGTTGCGGAATGTCTGACAAGAACAAAAGAAAGTAATCACATTTTGGGTCGAAATTTTGAAATGGGGAAATGGGAGTATAGGTCTGAGGTATGCTGAATGTTGTGTATTCTTTAAGGTACATGTATGCTAAATGTTGTGTATACAGTTTAAGGTATGCTAAATGAGTTCTAAAAGAGTGTACGGGACGATTACGTCCTATACCCCTTAAAGGGACAAGGTAACATTGTTCAGATAAAAGAAAATGGTGAAAAGGTAGTGACTTCAATGCTAGATAGACAATTAAAGATAATTTGAAAGTTTGAGTGAAAACAAACCATTTTTAATGATAAAAATTGGGAAAACTGATCTGATCGATTCCTTAAATGATTCTCCCTACTATATTATTGCAATTTAATTACATTTTAGGTGAATGTAAATCGTCACAAAGCAATGAATTGGCTCTGTATACCATTCCAGACATTTAAGTGTTGAAAGATTTTTTTAAATCCTGTCTTATTTCTTTTTTTCATGAAAAATCGGTCGGGAAAATTCAAAAAATGGTTAGAGGGAGTTGCACAGTGACGCCCTCTAATAAAACCATAAATATCTTTGTGGTTTGAGATTTCGTTCATGATTGTTTAAATGTTAGAGGGTTAATACAGTAGAAGGAATCTAATAAGTAACATTTCATCAAAAAATTACGCAATTTCATCAACCTTCAACAATGTTTCCGAGTCACTTGGCATACAGCACTGCAGGAAAACAGTGGTGTCAACTCGGATGTGATGCAATGGAGGAAATGATTTAGGTTCTGACCTTATCACCTTCAAAAGGAGGTACTTAAGAATATTATAACAATGACTCAATAGAATTTAAAATTGACCACAAAACACTAGTCACCATGGTGAAAATAATATTATTTGCGCAACGGCCTATTATTTGTGATACTACTACTTAAATAGAAAGCGTTCGGCCAATTGAGTCGACATTTGCTTCTGCAACAATTGAACCGGGCTTTATTTCGTCAAAGATTCATGGTTAGGCCCAAAAAAATAAATCTTTTGGTTGTCCTCGATTGCTTTTCTGGAGTAGGGGCAGGCGGGCGATTTTTTTTTTTTTTTTAACTTCATTTTTTGTGTGTCTTTTTTTTTTCCCCATTTTTTTTAATATAATTTGTTTTCCATGAAAAAATAAAAAAATTAGTGGGATGTCAAGCATTTAAACAAACAAAATCTATAAAACACTTTTATATGGTAAAAGACTGATTAATGTACAATGAATATCAAGACCAACACAGAAAGTATTTTTGGCTTTGAAATCCAGCACCCGGCCTTTTAAATCTCCATCGTACTACTAATAGCTACTTGCGCCCTCTAATCGGTGACCACTGCTCCCCCATGATCCTTTTTATCTTATGTTAACTGAGAGCTGATGTTATGAGATAACCACCTGTTCAGTGACCTTGCAGACTGGTCTAATCCCTCCTGTAAACTAGTACAGATGGGCTTTAAAATGAGTTTAAGAATGCGCAGAACCTGATTTGAATGAACGGCATTTTGACATAGAAAAATAAAAATGGCAAGTTTAATAAATACAGAATTGCGTACTGAAAAGACCAAACTGGCAACGGGACGCATTTTGATCCTTGCAAATGCATAAAATGGTATGTTTGGCATTTAAGATTATTCCCCCCCCCCCCCCCCCAAAAAAAAAAAAAAAAAAATGAGTGGCCCGAAAATGACGAGCGGGCGGTCGAGGACAACCAAATGATTTATTTTTTGGGGCCTTAATATTGCAATTGGGTTGCAGGTTGGGTTTAGGGCTAGGACTAGGGTATATTGTTTGGTCTATAGGTATATACAAGATAGGAATTCGCTAAGTGTAGGAAATGAATAGCAAAGTAATAATCACTGCACGGTAATCATGATTTATATTCAAATAAACGAATTCATAAATTACAAATTAATAATCCCTAATAAACGTGTACATTAATATAAAGTGAGCGCGATGTGTTTTATTTCTCCATACTATGCTAAGTGTATTATAAGATGCCAATAATATATACCGAGGTAACCCATAGCATTACAGCGTCACCTTTTAGTGACGTTTTCGCATTATCTTTTGACAGGCCAGAGTACTAGGAATTACGCATTACATACATGAGCAAAAACAGCAAAAATCACAGAAAATATTTAGTCTTTTTCATTACTGTCGGTACTTTGTGCCGTTCCCGAATAAGAGCGATTTAATTGTAACTAATCATTATGGTCTCTAAATTGGCCACGCGATGTCAAATATGAACTCACGTGCAATTTTTGGGGTAAATTTCGCAATTTTATTTCACATTTTCCTTCAGACTATGAACGAGTGGAAAATATAGATTAATTGTTGCCAATTTGAGGAAAGAAAGCTAATTAATTTAGAAAATGAGATCATTCTGAAATGCTATCAGTTAAAATATATACTGTTTCATTTTAACCTCCCAAGATAGATTGATTGAAGCTAAACTGAAAGGTAGATAATTGTTACATTATCGTGCACAATATCAACCGGGGTTATTCATCATAATTAAGATAACATAAGAGTGACAATTTGTCATTGTGTATTTACGAATAAATCCATCAATTTGTTTAATGATCCCATAAACTGAAATTGAAAGTTATTTCAATGATTTATTCATAATTATACACCAGCCAAAAATATAATTAAACAGTTTATGAATGCAAATACGGACATTTATCATAACTATATAGCAAATAATTTTTGACATTGACTGCACATTTATAAATTTGTAGGTCTGTAGTTTAGAAGCCCACCCAATACAAAGGTGATTGAAATCAAAGGTTATAAGGGCATTGAGTTATGGAATCCCTTTGGAATTTAGAAACATCTGGGTCCATGATTATTCGCAATTTCGCATTACTGATATAATTTGTAATTCAACATTAATTTTCCCCCTAATGTTTGACCCCTTTCTTAAAAATTCACTGTGATAGTCTAGTGGTTTGGATACTTAAAATGGAGATGCAAGTCCATAGGTTCAAGTCCGGTGTGGAAAATCATATCTATACATTTGCCATTCTTGATTCATCCATGTGTAAAATGGATACCAGTAGGAAGAAATTAATAATAATTTGCATTTCAAGTCAAGTGCTCAAACCACTCGACTACGACACGTATACAGGTTTTGTTTTAATTTGTCCAATGCTGTTGGCATATAAATTGGTAGCCTAGCAAGAACTTGAGGGCTTCTCATAGAGCGCCTTGTGCACCTTGTTTGGTAGATAATTATGAGTGTCACGATTAGTGTCACGCTTCTCATTAAACAAATTAAGCGATCATCATGTCCGTCACATTCTGAAGCTCCTGGCGCTTTGTCGTAAAGTTGTTTTTTTTTTTTTTTTTTTTTTACCCTGGGCATAGTCGAGCGACTAAATAATGTAGCGATCTACTATAATTATATCGGGTACCCATTTACACCTGGCTGGGGAGTGGCAAACTGATACTAATGTCTTACCGAATGCCATTATTAACGTGCTTGGTTTCGACCCGTCTTTCTTCAACCCGTTGATCGGGGGTCAAGTGAATGAACCACTATACCACGACATCTCTTACATCTTATACGAGCGACATTTAGAAACAAGTCAACTATACTACATGGTGATATACAAATGTTGAACCATCCCTTTAATCAAATATAACTTACACGTCTCCTTGATTAATATCTCTAATCTGTATTCTATTTATAGTGTTGCGTGGACGAACACATTGCGATAATCACCATGAATATTTCACCATAAGGGATCAACATTAGTCAATAAACAGGCTGTCAAAATAATATATAAATTTGAGACCGCAGCGGAGAATGATTTAACTGGTATACAATTTAAATTTATTTCCAGGAAATGGGGGAAATCCCCATGGTCATGATGTTGTTCATGGTTTTACCAGGAACTCTTACATCTTCCTGGTTTTACCATGCATATAGCTTGTGTGAGATCTAACCATATACCTCGGCAATTCAGTGAATATATATATATATATATATATTATATATAACATACAAGATATGATTACAAAACAAAATGGCCGGTATATAATGGACATAAAGGAACATGCTAGACAAAACGAGGAGATAACAGCGATACATAGGGAAGTTTGCAAAGATATACAATTTAATCTGCAGGGGCAATTAAGAGGGGTGACGAAAACAAACTGGGAGAAGAACAGTGGAATAGCACTGCAAGAGTCAACTGCCACGGAAGAAAAAAAGAGATGCCTGGATGAGATACCATGCATGGTAGATAGGGGCACATAATTATTATCAAAGAATAATGGACACATCATGTATCATTTAAGAACACGATGCCAGAATAATAATGAAAGTTAATCCATATGAACACATTTCTAACGCACAAATTCATTCACTTTTAAAATGGTCATCTCTCGAATCCAGGCGTAAGAAAAATCTTAATGTATTTGTCTATAAATCAGTCCATTATATGTTATCTCCCAGTATGAATGAAATGTTTCAACCCCCTTCTCATATTTATTCCCTCCGCAATTCCGGTAACTTTGTTCTCCCTAAACCTAGAACTGAATATTGTCGCAGAACTACCCAATACAGAAGCTCAATTCAATATAATACTCTTCCTCCTACCACTAAATTACTTCAAACTGTTCAAACATTCAAAAAGTATTTAAACAATATTATTCCAGACTTCTTGTAGCTGTATTTTTTTTTTTTTTTTTTTTTTTTTTTTTAAATAAATAATTTACTTGTCTAGCTTTCTCTCTTGTATAAATATCGTAAATATTTCTCTCATGTTTCTTGTTTTACTCGAATTTGTAATTATTATTGTAAGTTCTTATTTTGCTGTAAGTTTTCCTTACTTTTGTAATAACTATTTTCATGTTTTCTATTTCTATAGGGACCCCTCTGTAAACCAGCATTGTTATGCTAACAACGCTGAGTAGGGCCATCCCTCCGTCTTTCTTTTTTTATAAGTGTGTCTTTATGATTGTAAATATATATATATATAATTATGTTGATGTATTTTTTTAAATGACGGAAAATAAATACAATACAAATACAATACAAATAATTATGCCAATGCCCTGATATGTCCGAATTTTCACGACCTCTTCCTTATTTCTTATCCATGTTGTTGTCAGTTGGAGTAAAGTTCCACGTTTTTTGTTTTGTTTGCTTTGTGACTAATGACGATGGTTATCTTCCTTAATTGCCATTAACATACAAACAACAAAACACGTCTAAATCAACGTTTGAGCTTAGCCGTGAGGAAATGGCTGCATGCCTGTTTCCCGTGATAGTTATAAGATGGGTTAATATACCTCTCGAACATACCCCTTCTGTCACGGTACATACAGGGCTTTTATTATATCACTTCAAAGGTGAAAAGCACCAGAAGTTTATTATCTCTTTTCTACGCTTTCGGTGCAAAGACACTGTTATCCATGGATCTGGAACAAAATCTTCTTCTTTTTTTTGTTCATGAATTAATGATTGTGACAATAGGATTTATTCTTGATAGATAAAGTTTGCATCTCCCCTAGGATTTATTGAACAATAATGTTATCATTATGGTCTACAACGTACACGTCATGGATCTATTGGCTACATGCACGTATTCTTCATGTCCTAATTCTTTGTGTACATGCTAATCATACTGCTAATGTGTCAGGGACTCATCTTTTTTTTCTAACGTCTTTTTTCATTGCTATAGAATTCAGTTACAATATTTTGTATTTTATTCGGGAACCTATTATACAATCTTTGCTTCTCAATAGGTTCCCCATATTTCACAATATTATTTCTCTATGCTACACGTCTATTATTGTATGCATTCTCTTGATAATTTTTATGAATGAAACAAGCTAATTATTACTAGGTGGAATTTGGAACAATAAAACAAAACAAGAGGGGAAGACCCAAATATTTGATGCATTATCATTACAACTCCTAAATACATTGGAACTTTCATCCTGTTAGCGGAAATCATTTTCAAATAGATGCATCATACCAGCATTTCTTGTGAACGTCTGAAATATGACGCTCCGACGTAAACAAGCGGGCTGTTTCTACACTGAGCGTTTAAGTAAAATTATCATTCATTTGGAGGTACGCCCGTTAAAGAGATTAAGAGAATGCTGAGTTCTGGAAAAAGTGAAGAAAAATAATTGAGAACATAATCTTCCTGTTTATGTACGTTTTGAAGAATATATTTGCGTTGATGGGATTTGTTGAATTGATTTATTTATTTCCGTTTCAATATGAACGTGATAAGCATGAATAGAAATAGTGAAGAATTGAAAATGATAACGGAACATTGTTGACCTAAATGCAAACATTGAAAAGGAGGGACATGCTAAAGAAGCAATGCCTCCCCTCCCCCCCCCCCCCTTGGCAAAAATGAAGCTGTTCTACCCCCCCCCCCCCTCCCCCTACCTTCTTCCTCTCACCTGCACCTTCCCCTTTCCTTCCCCTCCCTTCTCCCCCTCCACTTTCAACTTCACACCCCCTCCACCTTCCTCTAACCACCCCTCCCCCTGCAATCCACAGGCTGTATTGTGTTGTGCTCTGAAACGTTACTTGTATTATAATCTCATATGATCATTTTGTATAGGTCATAATCAATACATCTTCTACGTAGACTGGAAAATAGTCATTTCCATGAATGCCCCGTTTTTTCCTCAATATCCAAGTTAAGGGCTTAGCGGCTGTCTAAATTATTCGTCAGTATTATCACCCTTGATGTGTAGTCTTGGAAACGCACAATTCTCTCGCTCGGTTGCCATGGTACCCAAGACTTGTATTTTCAAGAATTACTCTTATTCTCTTCCTACGCGCCGTTATGCACACCCAGACCTTGATAGAATTCCAATAGAGTATAATTTCGATAATTGACACCGAGGTAATTTTGAAGCGTTGTACATGCATCTAAAAATAAAGGAAAATTGATATACCGATATAGGTAACAGTTGTGACAATATTCCAAGGAAGACATTGTCTTATATCTTTTCTCTTTCTAATCATATGATTCATGAAGAAACTGCGAAAGTATAATCCATATTCGAGTACAGGCTTTGAGAGAAAACATACATGTACAAAAAGCAATGAAAAAATTGACATCATTTTTATCACAACGATACTATCATCTGATTTATTATGCAAAAAATCATATATATTTTAGTTTTTTAAAAGTGATTGCATTTGGTCTATACTTATATCTGATTGACAATAGTTTTAAGCGAAATGAGCCTCACTGACCGGTAGTATAACCCACCTTTCTCTCTTTGCTTTCCAAATGCGCTGGGACATAATATATAGACAAATGAAAAAATAATATATATAAATATACCTACTTAAATAAAATTAAAAAATCAGTTTTGGGGAAATATTACATTTCCTAGTTATTCTGTGACAATTGAAATGATGTTTCACTTTGTCCTCTAAAATATATTCCACTGTCTCTTCTTGACATGGAGATCCCCCAAATAAGCTTATTGTTTATTTGTAGGTCATATTGATTAGGGTATGACCTCACAGCTACCGTCGTCGACCCTCCGGATCGCTTGAGCTCTTACCTATTGCGAGTTTCGTACCATTTCTGATTGTAAAAGGACGCGAAATCTTGAACCAATCTTGACAACATTTGCCTGAAAATCACCAACAATATTTCGAGGTTCATTCGTTACGTAATAAATGTGAAATACCCATGCTGAAACAAACTATTTAAACTCGAATAACTTATGCTTTGGAGTCGCCATAGCCAGGCCTATTATTTTGTCCGTTCGGATAATGAGACCGCTGAAAGAGCTACATGTGTAGGGGACTTGAAAGCAATGAGTGACCAGTGAATAGCCACAACGGACAATTGAATGGTCCCATCGGACAAAGGACAGAATAATATGACCAAGAACGCTCCAATGGATCTCTATAAGGTATCTGTGTAAAAGTTGCACAATTTTTCTTTACGTATACATGACACATGTCGTGTTGTATTGAAGTTTCTGAAATGTTCAATGGCTCCCTAACCATGCTAACATAAACAAATGAAGTTGAGTAGCATATTACGTTTAACCAGCAGGGGCAGGTAACATATTGGGCAGGTGGCACCTATTGTTTCTTCTTCTTCTCATTCGATTGTTCTTCTTCTTAGAACTTCTTCTTCTTCTCGTAAAATATAGTCCACCATCGCATGTATTGTCCTGTTGATTGATCCAAACTGTTCTAGAAGCAGCTCTATTTTAGTCTTCCCTGTAAAATATCGACCCTATATGTATCAATCATTAAGACAGGAAAACTTCCTAAATATAAGATACAGGTTTGCTATACTTTTTAAAGGCATTGTTTAACGATAATTTCAGTTTGACAAATCTAAGATGCATGGCCCTACGTGTTATCAGTGTCTGTGATATGGTGTAATATTGAAGGCCTAAACAAATTGCGCTTCAAAATGATCATGAAGTCCTTCAAAAGAGTTTTTTAAAAATTGGAGTGACCGGTTTCACCATACTCATTTACCCAATAGTCTGTAGTGTAGAAATGTCGAATTCCAATCATAAATATCTTGATAATCAAACATGCGATCGGCTTGTAAAAGTCATGGGATTCCTGACTGACCTAAAGATTTATACTTATGACTGCAGCATGAGCTAAATCCAGGAATGTTTCAGAATCTGAAGCAATCCCTCAGTCTAAGGTAATAGACAACGGTTTTAAAAATAGTGCAAGTCACTTGATTTGTCTATATAATATGTTTATTTAGCTATATCTTTGAGGTCTGGTCATCAGTATTGTTACTTTTAACAGATGCTTTGACTTTGTTTGGGGAAAAGGGCTTTCAGATTAAGTGGGGTTTAAGAGTATCACATATCTATTTAGGGGGAGGGGCACGCATACCTCAGGTATCCCCTTGGATGGATCCATATCTGGGTTTACTTTAAACTGGTTAACCATTCTCATATTATAGTCTTGTTCGTGTTTCTGTGATTATCATTTGGCCCATGTGAGAATTCGAAAAAAATCGCGTTGAAAATAGCCATGATCACCACAAGTTGGATATCCGTTCGTCATGCGAAAGCTATTTTCGTTATAATTGATTACAATACAGTACGTATACAAGGAGATGCTGGTTCCTAAATGTACTGTTTTACAGGAAGAAAAAAAACCCCGAAGGCCATGTTTTTTGTTTTTACTGTTGACGATCAAGGAATCTATATAATATAGTGATGTTGGGTTTTTATGTGTGCGGTATTGGTACGGTGATTTGCATAAAGATTACCAATGTGTACGAAATACGTAGCAGTCACAAGGATTTCAATGAAATGGCAGAAGAGATTGATTTCCATGGTAACCCTAGCTCAGTAGTCTTGTTACCATACTTGCTTGGTGAGTGGAGGGCTGCTAACTCGTAGGAAATAACACGTGCCTGTGCATGGTCGTGTAAAACACAGCCTGAATTTGTTTCTTTCTGCAAACTGATATTGATAGATGAATTGAAGTTAATAGAAAGGATTAACATTTATTTAAAATTATTAAGTAGCGGTCACGAACAGTGATGAGAGCTTATTTCGACGTTTCCAAATCGTCTATGTGGTAATTTCACAACTCTTTCTCTGTTTCATTCTGTCTGTTTGTCTGTCTTTCTTTCTTCTTTCTTTTTTTGTTTTCTTGCTTTCTTTAATACGTTCTTCTCTTTCATTCTTTCCTTATAAGTATTTATTTATTCATAGCTTTATGATTTGTGTATGTACCGATTTATTCATTAAGTCAACAGATAAATGTCAACTAATTTGTTTATTTTGCAGGCAGCCAAGTCTGGAAACTTGTCTGAAATCGGTCGACTCTTGAAAGACGATGAAGACGGTGGTAAAGATAGACTGAACGAACCTGATAAGAAAGATCGCACACCCCTTCACCACGCCTCTCAAGCGGGACATGTCAACGTCGTTAAATATTTGATCGAAAATGGCGCAGGTATGATGGTGATCTGATAACAAATTTAATAAAAATATTAATGGTAGAAATGACGATGATGATAGTAATGATGAGATAATAATAATAATGATAATAATAATGATAATGATAATGATAATGATAATGATAATGATAATATAAATGATAATAATAATAATAATGATATAACGATAAAAATAATGATAATAATAATGAACATAATAATATACAGATACAACTACATGTAGTAATAACAGTAACAGTAGAAGTGAACGTAGTAGTGGTAGTAATAGTTGTAGTAGTCGTGCTAGTAGTAGTGGTGGTGGTAGTAGTAATAGTAGTTGTATTAGTAGTAGTGGTCGTGGTCGTAGTAGTGGTCGTGGTAGTAGTAATAGTAGTTGTAGTAGTAGTAGTAGTAGTAGTAGTAGTAGTAGTAGTAGTTGTAGTAGTAGTAGTAGTAGCAGTAATAGCAGTAGTAGTAATAGTAGAAGTAGTAGTAGTAGTAGTAGTAGTAGTAGTAGCAGTAGTAGTAGTAGTAGTAGCAGCAGTAGTAGTAGTAGTAGAAGTAGTTTCCTGACACCAAAGATAGTTATGTATTTTAGATGTGTACTGTAATATGATTCCATTTTGGCTGTCCAGTTTCTTTATTCTGAGCTTCTCATAAAATCATCATTATGATTTTTTCAGCTCATGAACTATGTATTTCATGATGTTTATCACTTTTTGTCTTCCATTCTCCTCAGATATCAACGCTGAGGGCGATAATAAACGTCTGGCCATACACTTTGCCGCCATGACCAAACCTGGAAAAGCTAGCAGAAGAGAGGTAGGTTTATTTTCTTAATGAAATCAATCAATTACAAAACAGAAGTCACAGAAAGACATCGTCTTACATACAACCATTCACACACAACGTCTTTTCAGTACTTTCATTAAATTGCGGTGAAGAAGATGATGGAAATTTATAGTTACTGTTTTGTTTTTAAAAATGTTGCCCATAATTTCGCATGGTTTTCCCGACTTTTTTCAATCAATGACATCACAAGAATAATGCATAGTGTTGATTTAAATAGCGATATTTCTAGCAAAACGATTAGTCATTCTGCAGCTCATCTCTCTCTCTCTCACTCTCTCTCTGTTTCTTTCTTTCTCTCTCTATCTCTCTCTCTCTCTCTCTCCCTCCCACTCTCTCTCTCTCACTCTCTCACTCATTTTATTGAGCGGCAATCAGAGCATATTCATAACTATATACATTTTTATTCATGGGAAGACATATCATTTTAATTATTTCAATGATCGAGTAGACTCTCTGAATCAGTTAAATCTAGTGTAGTTCCTAATCAATTCATCTACTCTTTTTCGAACTGAGTTTTCACATTCATAATTTACACATTATATCATTACATAAACTTTTACAGGAATCGAGCGTGATCCTGTACCTACTCTCACGGAAGGTCGACGTGAACGCCCGGGATACTTTCGGCCTGACTCCCCTTCACATTGCCGCTATGAGGGGCAACAAACCAGCGGTTTTCAACCTCCTCTCGGCTGATGATATCAATATAAATGTAATTATTTGGATTTCCGTCAGATTTTCATGATTTCCTCCATCGTGTAAATACGAATCATTATAGGTTAAAGCTCCTTACTATACATGAATCATTTTGAAAGATTAATTTGGAATTATTATTACTGGTAGTTCTATTCGCAACTGAATGAATACGTTCCTTCTTTATTTCGCCATTGTTTAACCCCTCCATGTTTTTCTCTCTCTCTCTTTCTCTATTTATCTTTCTTCTTCCTCTCCTTCTTATCATTACTGTTATTAATATTGTGATAGGCCTATTTATTTGTTTTTATTATTATTATTATTGTTTTTGTGTTAATATTAGTATCATTATTATTAATACTATAAATATTATTATCCTTTCTTAATTGTTATCATCAATATCTTTATTATCATAATCATTATTGTTCGAATTTTTGTTATGATCATTATCATTTCTATCTCTCTCTCTCTTTATTTTTCTTTCTCTCACATACTATTCTAAGGAGAAGGATAAAAACGACATGACGCCCCTCCATGTAGCCTGTCTCCATGGCAACGATGACATTGCTGCGATGTTGGTTGGGGTCGGAGCAGAGGTACAGTCTCAAGATTCTACCTTCTCAACGCCTTTACACGCAGCATGCCAGGGAGGACATAAGAAGATTGTTAAAAGACTACTAGATGTGTGTAAAAAGAAGAGCATTCTGCATACTGTAAGTTTGATTGCAAACTATTTCAAATTTAATCGTGTATTCAATTTTTAGGCATTTGTAGTGTATATGATTTATTGATTGATATTTTTGTTTGTTTATTTATTCCTTAATCAATTGCTAAATTATTTACGTAGAAGTG
Source organism: Strongylocentrotus droebachiensis (assembly GCA_035222895.1). Taxonomy (NCBI): domain Eukaryota; kingdom Metazoa; phylum Echinodermata; class Echinoidea; order Camarodonta; family Strongylocentrotidae; genus Strongylocentrotus; species Strongylocentrotus droebachiensis. The sequence continues at coordinate 135,902 of JAVYIG010004735.1, read as the reverse complement.
TCGTAGTCGAGTGGTTTAAGTACTTGACTTGAAATTCAATCAAAAGATGATGGAAAGTAAAATAGCGTAATTATTGTAATTTTTGTATAATTACAGATCTTGTCTTTTCCTTATTATTTGAGGACTATTCCTCTCTCGCTACGGATTCTATCGTCCGTTTTTCGCATGACTACAAAGCTAAATTAAAAGTGTTTTTTCCAGTAACAAAATCATGAACTCCTTGGCGGGGAATCAAACCCCGGTCTTCTGCGTGACAGGCGGAGATACTCACCACTATACTACCAAGGAAGAGTTGATAATTCAGAATTAATATTATTCCTTGAACAAAGGATGTAAGATCTGCAACCTAGCGTACCGACAGTAGTATTTTCCTGAAATGATCGATGAAATTCAAAGAAAAATTAATGGGAAGCACGATTACGTAAATATCGTATAATTTCTTGTTAATCACAGATCTTGTCTTTTCCTTATTAATATTGACGACTATTCCTTTTTCGCTACGTTTATAATTCAATGTAAAAACGGATATTATTGTCCGTTTTCGTATAAGAGCATGCAGAGCTGGGTTTAAAGGCTTTTTGGGGCAAAAAAACAAAAACAAAATCGTGACCTCCTTGGCGGGGAATCGAACCCCGGTCATCCATGTGACAGGCGGAGATACTCACCACTATACTACCAAGGAATAGTTGATGTTTCAGGATTAAAATTATGATCCCATCAATAAGGGATATCAAATTTGGAAGCGAGCAAGGCATTATTTTCCCGTTGCAAATGGATCGTTGAAAAGTCAATCAAAAAGATAATGGGAAGCGTGAATGTGTAATTATCCTAATTTCTTGTTAATAACAGATCTTGTCTTTTACCTTATCAATTGAAGTCTGTTTCTACCTCGCTACCAAAATAATTCGATTCGAATATGGATATCATCGTCTGCTTTTCGCATGAAACCAAAACCAGATATAAAGGTTTTTTTAGTAACAAAAAACAAAATCGTGACCTCCTTGGCGGGGAATCGAACCCCGGTCTTCCGCGTGACAGGCGGAGATACTCACCACTATACTACCAAGGAAGAGTTGATAATACAAAATTAATATTATTTCTTGAACAAAGATATCTAGAGTAGTAGCATTTTCCTTTTGGATTTTTTTGGTTAAAAAATCGAAGAAAAGTTATTGGATGCACAAGTACGAAATTTTCGTAATTTCTATATAAAAGCAGATCTTATGTTTTACCTTATCAATCGAGGACTATTTCTACCTCGCTACGTAAATAATTCAAGTTGAATATGGATATTATCGTTTTTTTCTAAGAGCAGGGTGGGGGTAATCAAAGGATTTTAAGACAATAGAAAAAAAACAGAGACTCCTTGGCGGGGAATCGAACCCCGGTCTTCCGCGTGACAGGCGGAGATACTCACCACTATACTACCAAGGATTGGTGAAAACACCAAACAAATATGATCCGATAATCAAGGGATATCAAGTTTGGATGCGAGCAGAACATTATCTTCCTTCTTAAAAATGATTGTTGAAAAATTAAACGGAAGAAATGGTAGGCATGTTTTAATACATTATTTCTTTGTAATCAGAGATCTTGTCTTTTCCTTATTAATTGAGGACTATTCCTTTTTCGCTACGTTTATAATTCAATGTAAAAACGGATATTATTGTCCGTTTTCGTAAAAGAGCATACAGAGCAGGGTTTAAAGGCTTTTTGAGGCAAAAAACAAAAACAAAATCGTGACCTTCTTGGCGGGGAATCGAACCCCGGTCTTCCGCGTGACAGGCGGAGATACTCACCACTATACTACCAAGGATTGGTGAAAACACCAAACAAATATGATCCGATAATCAAGGGATATCAAGTTTGGATGCGAGCAGAACATTATCTTCCTTCTTAAAAATGATTGTTGAAAAATTAAACGGAAGAAATGGTAGGCATGTTTTAATACATTATTTCTTTGTAATCAGAGATCTTGTCTTTTCCTTATTAATTGAGGACTATTCCTTTTTCGCTACGTTTATAATTCAATGTAAAAACGGATATTATTGTCCGTTTTCGTAAAAGAGCATACAGAGCAGGGTTTAAAGGCTTTTTGAGGCAAAAAACAAAAACAAAATCGTGACCTCCTTGGCGGGGAATCGAACCCCGGTCTTCCGCGTGACAGGCGGAGATACTCACCACTATACTACCAAGGAATAGTTGATGTTTCAGGATTAAAATTATGATCCCATCAATAAGGGATATCAAATTTGGAAGCGAGCAAGGCATTATTTTCCCGCCTTGCAAATGGATCGTTGAAAAGTCAATCAAAAAGATAATGGGAAGCGTGAATGTGTAATTATCGTAATTTCTTGTTAATAACAGATCTTGTCTTTTACCTTATCAATTGAAGTCTGTTTCTACCTCGCTACCAAAATAATTCGATTCGAATATGGATATCATCGTCTGCTTTTCGCATGAAACCAAAACCAGATTTAAAGGTTTCTTTAGTAACAAAAAACAAAATCGTGATCTCCTTGGCGGGGAATCGAACCCCGGTCTTCCGCGTGACAGGCGGAGATACTCACCACTATACTACCAAGGAAGAGTTGATAATACAAAATAAATATTATTTCTTGAACAAAGATATCTAGAGTAGTAGCATTTTCTTTTTGGAATTTTTTTGGTTAAAAAATCGAAGAAAAGTTATTGGATGCACAAGTACGAAATTTTCGTAATTTCTATATAAAAGCAGATCTTATGTTTTACCTTATCAATCGAGGACTATTTCTACCTCGCTACGTAAATAATTCAAGTTGAATATGGATATTATCGTTTTCTTCTAAGAGCAGGGTGGGGTAATCAAAGGATTTTAAGACAATAGAAAAAAACAGAAACTCCTTGGCGGGGAATGGAACCCCGGTCTTCCGCGTGACAGGCGGAGATACTCACCACTATACTACCAAGGATTGGTGAAAACACCAAACAAATATGATCCGATAATCAAGGAATATCAAGTTTGGATGCGAGCAGAACATTATCTTCCTTCTTAAAAAATGATTGTTGAAAAATTAAACGGAAGAAATGGTAGGCATGTTTTAATACATTATTTCTTTGTAATCAGAGATCTTGTCTTTTCCTTATTAATTGAGGACTATTCCTTTTTCGCTACGTTTATAATTCAATGTAAAAACGGATATTATTGTCCGTTTTCGTAAAAGAGCATACAGAGCAGGGTTTAAAGGCTTTTTGAGGCAAAAAACAAAAACAAAATCGTGACCTCCTTGGCGGGGAATCGAACCCCGGTCTTCCGCGTGACAGGCGGAGATACTCACCACTATACTACCAAGGAATAGTAATGTTTCAGGATTAAAATTATGATCCCATCAATAAGGGATATCAAATTTGGAAGCGAGCAAGGCATTATTTTCCCGTTGCAAATGGATCGTTGAAAAGTCAATCAAAAAGATAATGGGAAGCGTGAATGTGTAATTATCGTAATTTCTTGTTAATAACAGATCTTGTCTTTTACCTTATCAATTGAAGTCTGTTTCTACTGCTACCAAAATAATTCGATTCGAATATGGATATCATCGTCTGCTTTTCGCATGAAACCAAAACCAGATTTAAAGGTTTCTTTAGTAACAAAAAACAAAATCGTGACCTCCTTGGCGGGGAATCGAACCCCGGTCTTCCGCGTGACAGGCGGAGATACTCACCACTATACTACCAAGGAAGAGTTGATAATACAAAATAAATATTATTTCTTGAACAAAGATATCTAGAGTAGTAGCATTTTCTTTTTGGAATTTTTTTGTTAAAAAATCGAAGAAAAGTTATTGGATGCACAAGTACGAAATTTTCGTAATTTCTATATAAAAGCAGATCTTATGTTTTACCTTATCAATCGAGGACTATTTCTACCTCGCTACGTAAATAATTCAAGTTGAATATGGATATTATCGTTTTTTTCTAAGAGCAGGGTGGGGTAATCAAAGGATTTTAAGACAATAGAAAAAAAACAGAGACTCCTTGGCGGGGAATCGAACCCCGGTCTTCCGCGTGACAGGCGGAGATACTCACCACTATACTACCAAGGATTGGTGAAAACACCAAACAAATATGATCCGATAATCAAGGAATATCAAGTTTGGATGCGAGCAGAACATTATCTTCCTTCTTAAAAAATGATTGTTGAAAAATTAAACGGAAGAAATGGTAGGCATGTTTTAATACATTATTTCTTTGTAATCAGAGATCTTGTCTTTTCCTTATTAATTGAGGACTATTCCTTTTTCGCTACGTTTATAATTCAATGTAAAAACGGATATTATTGTCCGTTTTCGTAAAAGAGCATACAGAGCAGGGTTTAAAGGCTTTTTGAGGCAAAAAACAAAAACAAAATCGTGACCTTCTTGGCGGGGAATCGAACCCCGGTCTTCCGCGTGACAGGCGGAGATACTCACCACTATACTACCAAGGAATAGTAACGTTTCAGGATTAAAATTATGATCCCATCAATAAGGGATATCAAATTTGGAAGCGAGCAAGGCATTATTTTCCCGTTGCAAATGGATCGTTGAAAAGTCAATCAAAAAGATAATGGGAAGCGTGAATGTGTAATTATCGTAATTTCTTGTTAATAACAGATCTTGTCTTTTACCTTATCAATTGAAGTCTGTTTCTACTGCTACCAAAATAATTCGATTCGAATATGGATATCATCGTCTGCTTTTCGCATGAAACCTAAACCAGATTTAAAGGTTTCTTTAGTAACTAAAAACAAAATCGTGACCTCCTTGGCGGGGAATCGAACCCCGGTCTTCCGCGTGACAGGCGGAGATACTCACCACTATACTACCAAGGAAGAGTTGATAATACAAAATAAATATTATTTCTTGAACAAAGATATCTAGAGTAGTAGCATTTTCTTTTTCGAATTTTTTTGTTAAAAAATCGAAGAAAAGTTATTGGATGCACAAGTACGAAATTTTCGTAATTTCTATATAAAAGCAGATCTTATGTTTTACCTTATCAATCGAGGACTATTTTTACCTCGCTACGTAAATAATTCAAGTTGAATATGGATATTATCGTTTTTTTCTAAGAGCAGGGTGGGGTAATCAAAGGATTTTAAGACAATAGAAAAAAAACAGAGACTCCTTGGCGGGGAATCGAACCCCGGTCTTCCGCGTGACAGGCGGAGATACTCACCACTATACTACCAAGGATTGGTGAAAACACCAAACAAATATGATCCGATAATCAAGGGATATCAAGTTTGGATGCGAGCAGAACATTATCTTCCTTCTTAAAAATGATTGTTGAAAAATTAAACGGAAGAAATGGTAGGCATGTTTTAATACATTATTTCTTTGTAATCAGATATCTTGTCTTTTCCTTATTAATTGAGGACTATTCCTTTTTCGCTACGTTTATAATTCAATGTAAAAACGGATATTATTGTCCGTTTTCGTAAAAGAGCATACAGAGCAGGGTTTAAAGGCTTTTTGAGGCAAAAAACAAAAACAAAATCGTGACCTCCTTGGCGGGGAATCGAACCCCGGTCTTCCGCGTGACAGGCGGAGATACTCACCACTATACTACCAAGGAATAGTAATGTTTCAGGATTAAAATTATGATCCCATCAATAAGGGATATCAAATTTGGAAGCGAGCAAGGCATTATTTTCCCGTTGCAAATGGATCGTTGAAAAGTCAATCAAAAAGATAATGGGAAGCGTGAATGTGTAATTATCGTAATTTCTTGTTAATAACAGATCTTGTCTTTTACCTTATCAATTGAAGTCTGTTTCTACTGCTACCAAAATAATTCGATTCGAATATGGATATCATCGTCTGCTTTTCGCATGAAACCAAAACCAGATTTAAAGGTTTCTTTAGTAACAAAAAACAAAATCGTGACCTCCTTGGCGGGGAATCGAACCCCGGTCTTCCGCGTGACAGGCGGAGATACTCACCACTATACTACCAAGGAAGAGTTGATAATACAAAATAAATATTATTTCTTGAACAAAGATATCTAGAGTAGTAGCATTTTCTTTTTGGAATTTTTTTGTTAAAAAATCGAAGAAAAGTTATTGGATGCACAAGTACGAAATTTTCGTAATTTCTATATAAAAGCAGATCTTATGTTTTACCTTATCAATCGAGGACTATTTCTACCTCGCTACGTAAATAATTCAAGTTGAATATGGATATTATCGTTTTTTTCTAAGAGCAGGGTGGGGTAATCAAAGGATTTTAAGACAATAGAAAAAAAACAGAGACTCCTTGGCGGGGAATCGAACCCCGGTCTTCCGCGTGACAGGCGGAGATACTCACCACTATACTACCAAGGATTGGTGAAAACACCAAACAAATATGATCCGATAATCAAGGGATATCAAGTTTGGATGCGAGCAGAACATTATCTTCCTTCTTAAAAATGATTGTTGAAAAATTAAACGGAAGAAATGGTAGGCATGTTTTAATACATTATTTCTTTGTAATCAGAGATCTTGTCTTTTCCTTATTAATTGAGGACTATTCCTTTTTCGCTACGTTTATAATTCAATGTAAAAACGGATATTATTGTCCGTTTTCGTAAAAGAGCATACAGAGCAGGGTTTAAAGGCTTTTTGAGGCAAAAAACAAAAACAAAATCGTGACCTTCTTGGCGGGGAATCGAACCCCGGTCTTCCGCGTGACAGGCGGAGATACTCACCACTATACTACCAAGGAATAGTAACGTTTCAGGATTAAAATTATGATCCCATCAATAAGGGATATCAAATTTGGAAGCGAGCAAGGCATTATTTTCCCGTTGCAAATGGATCGTTGAAAAGTCAATCAAAAAGATAATGGGAAGCGTGAATGTGTAATTATCGTAATTTCTTGTTAATAACAGATCTTGTCTTTTACCTTATCAATTGAAGTCTGTTTCTACTGCTACCAAAATAATTCGATTCGAATATGGATATCATCGTCTGCTTTTCGCATGAAACCTAAACCAGATTTAAAGGTTTCTTTAGTAACTAAAAACAAAATCGTGACCTCCTTGGCGGGGAATCGAACCCCGGTCTTCCGCGTGACAGGCGGAGATACTCACCACTATACTACCAAGGAAGAGTTGATAATACAAAATAAATATTATTTCTTGAACAAAGATATCTAGAGTAGTAGCATTTTCTTTTTCGAATTTTTTTGTTAAAAAATCGAAGAAAAGTTATTGGATGCACAAGTACGAAATTTTCGTAATTTCTATATAAAAGCAGATCTTATGTTTTACCTTATCAATCGAGGACTATTTTTACCTCGCTACGTAAATAATTCAAGTTGAATATGGATATTATCGTTTTTTTCTAAGAGCAGGGTGGGGTAATCAAAGGATTTTAAGACAATAGAAAAAAAACAGAGACTCCTTGGCGGGGAATCGAACCCCGGTCTTCCGCGTGACAGGCGGAGATACTCACCACTATACTACCAAGGATTGGTGAAAACACCAAACAAATATGATCCGATAATCAAGGGATATCAAGTTTGGATGCGAGCAGAACATTATCTTCCTTCTTAAAAATGATTGTTGAAAAATTAAACGGAAGAAATGGTAGGCATGTTTTAATACATTATTTCTTTGTAATCAGATATCTTGTCTTTTCCTTATTAATTGAGGACTATTCCTTTTTCGCTACGTTTATAATTCAATGTAAAAACGGATATTATTGTCCGTTTTCGTAAAAGAGCATACAGAGCAGGGTTTAAAGGCTTTTTGAGGCAAAAAACAAAAACAAAATCGTGACCTCCTTGGCGGGGAATCGAACCCCGGTCTTCCGCGTGACAGGCGGAGATACTCACCACTATACTACCAAGGAATAGTAATGTTTCAGGATTAAAATTATGATCCCATCAATAAGGGATATCAAATTTGGAAGCGAGCAAGGCATTATTTTCCCGTTGCAAATGGATCGTTGAAAAGTCAATCAAAAAGATAATGGGAAGCGTGAATGTGTAATTATCGTAATTTCTTGTTAATAACAGATCTTGTCTTTTACCTTATCAATTGAAGTCTGTTTCTACTGCTACCAAAATAATTCGATTCGAATATGGATATCATCGTCTGCTTTTCGCATGAAACCTAAACCAGATTTAAAGGTTTCTTTAGTAACAAAAAACAAAATCGTGACCTCCTTGGCGGGGAATCGAACCCCGGTCTTCCGCGTGACAGGCGGAGATACTCACCACTATACTACCAAGGAAGAGTTGATAATACAAAATAAATATTATTTCTTGAACAAAGATATCTAGAGTAGTAGCATTTTCTTTTTGGAATTTTTTTGTTAAAAAATCGAAGAAAAGTTATTGGATGCACAAGTACGAAATTTTCGTAATTTCTATATAAAAGCAGATCTTATGTTTTACCTTATCAATCGAGGACTATTTCTACCTCGCTACGTAAATAATTCAAGTTGAATATGGATATTATCGTTTTCTTCTAAGAGCAGGGTGGGGTAATCAAAGGATTTTAAGACAATAGAAAAAAAACAGAGACTCCTTGGCGGGGAATCGAACCCCGGTCTTCCGCGTGACAGGCGGAGATACTCACCACTATACTACCAAGGATTGGTGAAAACACCAAACAAATATGATCCGATAATCAAGGGATATCAAGTTTGGATGCGAGCAGAACATTATCTTCCTTCTTAAAAATGATTGTTGAAAAATTAAACGGAAGAAATGGTAGGCATGTTTTAATACATTATTTCTTTGTAATCAGAGATCTTGTCTTTTCCTTATTAATTGAGGACTATTCCTTTTTCGCTACGTTTATAATTCAATGTAAAAACGGATATTATTGTCCGTTTTCGTAAAAGAGCATACAGAGCAGGGTTTAAAGGCTTTTTGAGGCAAAAAACAAAAACAAAATCGTGACCTCCTTGGCGGGGAATCGAACCCCTGTCTTCCGCGTGACAGGCGGAGATACTCACCACTATACTACCAAGGAATAGTAATGTTTCAGGATTAAAATTATGATCCCATCAATAAGGGATATCAAATTTGGAAGCGAGCAAGGCATTATTTTCCCGTTGCAAATGGATCGTTGAAAAGTCAATCAAAAAGATAATGGGAAGCGTGAATGTGTAATTATCGTAATTTCTTGTTAATAACAGATCTTGTCTTTTACCTTATCAATTGAAGTCTGTTTCTACTGCTACCAAAATAATTCGATTCGAATATGGATATCATCGTCTGCTTTTCGCATGAAACCAAAACCAGATTTAAAGGTTTCTTTAGTAACAAAAAACAAAATCGTGACCTCCTTGGCGGGGAATCGAACCCCGGTCTTCCGCGTGACAGGCGGAGATACTCACCACTATACTACCAAGGAAGAGTTGATAATACAAAATAAATATTATTTCTTGAACAAAGATATCTAGAGTAGTAGCATTTTCTTTTTGGAATTTTTTTGTTAAAAAATCGAAGAAAAGTTATTGGATGCACAAGTACGAAATTTTCGTAATTTCTATATAAAAGCAGATCTTATGTTTTACCTTATCAATCGAGGACTATTTCTACCTCGCTACGTAAATAATTCAAGTTGAATATGGATATTATCGTTTTTTTCTAAGAGCAGGGTGGGGTAATCAAAGGATTTTAAGACAATAGAAAAAAAACAGAGACTCCTTGGCGGGGAATCGAACCCCGGTCTTCCGCGTGACAGGCGGAGATACTCACCACTATACTACCAAGGATTGGTGAAAACACCAAACAAATATGATCCGATAATCAAGGGATATCAAGTTTGGATGCGAGCAGAACATTATCTTCCTTCTTAAAAATGATTGTTGAAAAATTAAACGGAAGAAATGGTAGGCATGTTTTAATACATTATTTCTTTGTAATCAGAGATCTTGTCTTTTCCTTATTAATTGAGGACTATTCCTTTTTCGCTACGTTTATAATTCAATGTAAAAACGGATATTATTGTCCGTTTTCGTAAAAGAGCATACAGAGCAGGGTTTAAAGGCTTTTTGAGGCAAAAAACAAAAACAAAATCGTGACCTTCTTGGCGGGGAATCGAACCCCGGTCTTCCGCGTGACAGGCGGAGATACTCACCACTATACTACCAAGGAATAGTAACGTTTCAGGATTAAAATTATGATCCCATCAATAAGGGATATCAAATTTGGAAGCGAGCAAGGCATTATTTTCCCGTTGCAAATGGATCGTTGAAAAGTCAATCAAAAAGATAATGGGAAGCGTGAATGTGTAATTATCGTAATTTCTTGTTAATAACAGATCTTGTCTTTTACCTTATCAATTGAAGTCTGTTTCTACCTCGCTACCAAAATAATTCGATTCGAATATGGATATCATCGTCTGCTTTTCTCATGAAACCAAAACCAGATTTAAAGGTTTCTTTAGTAACAAAAAACAAAATCGTGACCTCCTTGGCGGGGAATCGAATCCCGGTCTTCCGCGTGACAGGCGGAGATACTCACCACTATACTACCAAGGAAGAGTTGATAATACAAAATAAATATTATTTCTTGAACAAAGATATCTAGAGTAGTAGCATTTTCCTTTTGGAATTTTTTTGTTAAAAAATCAAAGAAAAGTTATTGGATGCACAAGTACGAAATTTTCGTAATTTCTATATAAAAGCAGATCTTATGTTTTACCTTATCAATCGAGGACTATTTCTACCTCGCTACGTAAATAATTCAAGTTGAATATGGATATTATCGTTTTCTTCTAAGAGCAGGGTGGGGTAATCAAAGGATTTTAAGACAATAGAAAAAAAACAGAGACTCCTTGGCGGGGAATCGAACCCCGGTCTTCCGCGTGACAGGCGGAGATACTCACCACTATACTACCAAGGATTGGTGAAAACACCAAACAAATATGATCCGATAATCAAGGGATATCAAGTTTGGATGCGAGCAGAACATTATCTTCCTTCTTAAAAATGATTGTTGAAAAATTAAACGGAAGAAATGGTAGGCATGTTTTAATACATTATTTCTTTGTAATCAGAGATCTTGTCTTTTCCTTATTAATTGAGGACTATTCCTTTTTCGCTACGTTTATAATTCAATGTAAAAACGGATATTATTGTCCGTTTTCGTAAAAGAGCATACAGAGCAGGGTTTAAAGGCTTTTTGAGGCAAAAAACAAAAACAAAATCGTGACCTCCTTGGCGGGGAATCGAACCCCGGTCTTCCGCGTGACAGGCGGAGATACTCACCACTATACTACCAAGGAATAGTAATGTTTCAGGATTAAAATTATGATCCCATCAATAAGGGATATCAAATTTGGAAGCGAGCAAGGCATTATTTTCCCGTTGCAAATGGATCGTTGAAAAGTCAATCAAAAAGATAATGGGAAGCGTGAATGTGTAATTATCGTAATTTCTTGTTAATAACAGATCTTGTCTTTTACCTTATCAATTGAAGTCTGTTTCTACTGCTACCAAAATAATTCGATTCGAATATGGATATCATCGTCTGCTTTTCGCATGAAACCTAAACCAGATTTAAAGGTTTCTTTAGTAACAAAAAACAAAATCGTGACCTCCTTGGCGGGGAATCGAACCCCGGTCTTCCGCGTGACAGGCGGAGATACTCACCACTATACTACCAAGGAAGAGTTGATAATACAAAATAAATATTATTTCTTGAACAAAGATATCTAGAGTAGTAGCATTTTCTTTTTGGAATTTTTTTGTTAAAAAATCGAAGAAAAGTTATTGGATGCACAAGTACGAAATTTTCGTAATTTCTATATAAAAGCAGATCTTATGTTTTACCTTATCAATCGAGGACTATTTTTACCTCGCTACGTAAATAATTCAAGTTGAATATGGATATTATCGTTTTTTTCTAAGAGCAGGGTGGGGTAATCAAAGGATTTTAAGACAATAGAAAAAAAACAGAGACTCCTTGGCGGGGAATCGAACCCCGGTCTTCCGCGTGACAGGCGGAGATACTCACCACTATACTACCAAGGATTGGTGAAAACACCAAACAAATATGATCCGATAATCAAGGGATATCAAGTTTGGATGCGAGCAGAACATTATCTTCCTTCTTAAAAATGATTGTTGAAAAATTAAACGGAAGAAATGGTAGGCATGTTTTAATACATTATTTCTTTGTAATCAGAGACCTTGTCTTTTCCTTATTAATTGAGGACTATTCCTTTTTCGCTACGTTTATAATTCAATGTAAAAACGGATATTATTGTCCGTTTTCGTAAAAGAGCATACAGAGCAGGGTTTAAAGGCTTTTTGAGGCAAAAAACAAAAACAAAATCGTGACCTCCTTGGCGGGGAATCGAACCCCTGTCTTCCGCGTGACAGGCGGAGATACTCACCACTATACTACCAAGGAATAGTAATGTTTCAGGATTAAAATTATGATCCCATCAATAAGGGATATCAAATTTGGAAGCGAGCAAGGCATTATTTTCCCGTTGCAAATGGATCGTTGAAAAGTCAATCAAAAAGATAATGGGAAGCGTGAATGTGTAATTATCGTAATTTCTTGTTAATAACAGATCTTGTCTTTTACCTTATCAATTGAAGTCTGTTTCTACTGCTACCAAAATAATTCGATTCGAATATGGATATCATCGTCTGCTTTTCGCATGAAACCTAAACCAGATTTAAAGGTTTCTTTAGTAACAAAAAACAAAATCGTGACCTCCTTGGCGGGGAATCGAACCCCGGTCTTCCGCGTGACAGGCGGAGATACTCACCACTATACTACCAAGGAAGAGTTGATAATACAAAATAAATATTATTTCTTGAACAAAGATATCTAGAGTAGTAGCATTTTCTTTTTGGAATTTTTTTGTTAAAAAATCGAAGAAAAGTTATTGGATGCACAAGTACGAAATTTTCGTAATTTCTATATAAAAGCAGATCTTATGTTTTACCTTATCAATCGAGGACTATTTTTACCTCGCTACGTAAATAATTCAAGTTGAATATGGATATTATCGTTTTTTTCTAAGAGCAGGGTGGGGTAATCAAAGGATTTTAAGACAATAGAAAAAAAACAGAGACTCCTTGGCGGGGAATCGAACCCCGGTCTTCCGCGTGACAGGCGGAGATACTCACCACTATACTACCAAGGATTGGTGAAAACACCAAACAAATATGATCCGATAATCAAGGGATATCAAGTTTGGATGCGAGCAGAACATTATCTTCCTTCTTAAAAATGATTGTTGAAAAATTAAACGGAAGAAATGGTAGGCATGTTTTAATACATTATTTCTTTGTAATCAGAGATCTTGTCTTTTCCTTATTAATTGAGGACTATTCCTTTTTCGCTACGTTTATAATTCAATGTAAAAACGGATATTATTGTCCGTTTTCGTAAAAGAGCATACAGAGCAGGGTTTAAAGGCTTTTTGAGGCAAAAAACAAAAACAAAATCGTGACCTCCTTGGCGGGGAATCGAACCCCTGTCTTCCGCGTGACAGGCGGAGATACTCACCAATATACTACCAAGGAATAGTAACGTTTCAGGATTAAAATTATGATCCCATCAATAAGGGATATCAAATTTGGAAGCGAGCAAGGCATTATTTTCCCGTTGCAAATGGATCGTTGAAAAGTCAATCAAAAAGATAATGGGAAGCGTGAATGTGTAATTATCGTAATTTCTTGTTAATAACAGATCTTGTCTTTTACCTTATCAATTGAAGTCTGTTTCTACTGCTACCAAAATAATTCGATTCGAATATGGATATCATCGTCTGCTTTTCGCATGAAACCTAAACCAGATTTAAAGGTTTCTTTAGTAACAAAAAACAAAATCGTGACCTCCTTGGCGGGGAATCGAACCCCGGTCTTCCGCGTGACAGGCGGAGATACTCACCACTATACTACCAAGGAAGAGTTGATAATACAAAATAAATATTATTTCTTGAACAAAGATATCTAGAGTAGTAGCATTTTCTTTTTGGAATTTTTTTGTTAAAAAATCGAAGAAAAGTTATTGGATGCACCAGTACGAAATTTTCGTAATTTCTATATAAAAGCAGATCTTATGTTTTACCTTATCAATCGAGGACTATTTCTACCTCGCTACGTAAATAATTCAAGTTGAATATGGATATTATCGTTTTTTTCTAAGAGCAGGGTGGGGGTAATCAAAGGATTTTAAGACAATAGAAAAAAAACAGAGACTCCTTGGCGGGGAATCGAACCCCGGTCTTCCGCGTGACAGGCGGAGATACTCACCACTATACTACCAAGGATTGGTGAAAACACCAAACAAATATGATCCGATAATCAAGGGATATCAAGTTTGGATGCGAGCAGAACATTATCTTCCTTCTTAAAAATGATTGTTGAAAAATTAAACGGAAGAAATGGTAGGCATGTTTTAATACATTATTTCTTTGTAATCAGAGATCTTGTCTTTTCCTTATTAATTGAGGACTATTCCTTTTTCGCTACGTTTATAATTCAATGTAAAAACGGATATTATTGTCCGTTTTCGTAAAAGAGCATACAGAGCAGGGTTTAAAGGCTTTTTGAGGCAAAAAACAAAAACAAAATCGTGACCTTCTTGGCGGGGAATCGAACCCCGGTCTTCCGCGTGACAGGCGGAGATACTCACCACTATACTACCAAGGAATAGTAATGTTTCAGGATTAAAATTATGATCCCATCAATAAGGGATATCAAATTTGGAAGCGAGCAAGGCATTATTTTCCCGTTGCAAATGGATCGTTGAAAAGTCAATCAAAAAGATAATGGGAAGCGTGAATGTGTAATTATCGTAATTTCTTGTTAATAACAGATCTTGTCTTTTACCTTATCAATTGAAGTCTGTTTCTACTGCTACCAAAATAATTCGATTCGAATATGGATATCATCGTCTGCTTTTCGCATGAAACCTAAACCAGATTTAAAGGTTTCTTTAGTAACAAAAAACAAAATCGTGACCTCCTTGGCGGGGAATCGAACCCCGGTCTTCCGCGTGACAGGCGGAGATACTCACCACTATACTACCAAGGAAGAGTTGATAATACAAAATAAATATTATTTCTTGAACAAAGATATCTAGAGTAGTAGCATTTTCTTTTTGGAATTTTTTTGTTAAAAAATCGAAGAAAAGTTATTGGATGCACAAGTACGAAATTTTCGTAATTTCTATATAAAAGCAGATCTTATGTTTTACCTTATCAATCGAGGACTATTTTTACCTCGCTACGTAAATAATTCAAGTTGAATATGGATATTATCGTTTTTTTCTAAGAGCAGGGTGGGGTAATCAAAGGATTTTAAGACAATAGAAAAAAAACAGAGACTCCTTGGCGGGGAATCGAACCCCGGTCTTCCGCGTGACAGGCGGAGATACTCACCACTATACTACCAAGGATTGGTGAAAACACCAAACAAATATGATCCGATAATCAAGGGATATCAAGTTTGGATGCGAGCAGAACATTATCTTCCTTCTTAAAAATGATTGTTGAAAAATTAAACGGAAGAAATGGTAGGCATGTTTTAATACATTATTTCTTTGTAATCAGAGACCTTGTCTTTTCCTTATTAATTGAGGACTATTCCTTTTTCGCTACGTTTATAATTCAATGTAAAAACGGATATTATTGTCCGTTTTCGTAAAAGAGCATACAGAGCAGGGTTTAAAGGCTTTTTGAGGCAAAAAACAAAAACAAAATCGTGACCTCCTTGGCGGGGAATCGAACCCCTGTCTTCCGCGTGACAGGCGGAGATACTCACCACTATACTACCAAGGAATAGTAATGTTTCAGGATTAAAATTATGATCCCATCAATAAGGGATATCAAATTTGGAAGCGAGCAAGGCATTATTTTCCCGTTGCAAATGGATCGTTGAAAAGTCAATCAAAAAGATAATGGGAAGCGTGAATGTGTAATTATCGTAATTTCTTGTTAATAACAGATCTTGTCTTTTACCTTATCAATTGAAGTCTGTTTCTACTGCTACCAAAATAATTCGATTCGAATATGGATATCATCGTCTGCTTTTCGCATGAAACCTAAACCAGATTTATAGGTTTCTTTAGTAACAAAAAACAAAATCGTCACCTCCTTGGCGGGGAATCGAACCCCGGTCTTCCGCGTGACAGGCGGAGATACTCACCACTATACTACCAAGGAAGAGTTGATAATACAAAATAAATATTATTTCTTGAACAAAGATATCTAGAGTAGTAGCATTTTCTTTTTGGAATTTTTTTGTTAAAAAATCGAAGAAAAGTTATTGGATGCACAAGTACGAAATTTTCGTAATTTCTATATAAAAGCAGATCTTATGTTTTACCTTATCAATCGAGGACTATTTTTACCTCGCTACGTAAATAATTCAAGTTGAATATGGATATTATCGTTTTTTTCTAAGAGCAGGGTGGGGTAATCAAAGGATTTTAAGACAATAGAAAAAAAACAGAGACTCCTTGGCGGGGAATCGAACCCCGGTCTTCCGCGTGACAGGCGGAGATACTCACCACTATACTACCAAGGATTGGTGAAAACACCAAACAAATATGATCCGATAATCAAGGGATATCAAGTTTGGATGCGAGCAGAACATTATCTTCCTTCTTAAAAATGATTGTTGAAAAATTAAACGGAAGAAATGGTAGGCATGTTTTAATACATTATTTCTTTGTAATCAGAGACCTTGTCTTTTCCTTATTAATTGAGGACTATTCCTTTTTCGCTACGTTTATAATTCAATGTAAAAACGGATATTATTGTCCGTTTTCGTAAAAGAGCATACAGAGCAGGGTTTAAAGGCTTTTTGAGGCAAAAAACAAAAACAAAATCGTGACCTCCTTGGCGGGGAATCGAACCCCTGTCTTCCGCGTGACAGGCGGAGATACTCACCACTATACTACCAAGGAATAGTAATGTTTCAGGATTAAAATTATGATCCCATCAATAAGGGATATCAAATTTGGAAGCGAGCAAGGCATTATTTTCCCGTTGCAAATGGATCGTTGAAAAGTCAATCAAAAAGATAATGGGAAGCGTGAATGTGTAATTATCGTAATTTCTTGTTAATAACAGATCTTGTCTTTTACCTTATCAATTGAAGTCTGTTTCTACTGCTACCAAAATAATTCGATTCGAATATGGATATCATCGTCTGCTTTTCGCATGAAACCTAAACCAGATTTATAGGTTTCTTTAGTAACAAAAAACAAAATCGTCACCTCCTTGGCGGGGAATCGAACCCCGGTCTTCCGCGTGACAGGCGGAGATACTCACCACTATACTACCAAGGAAGAGTTGATAATACAAAATAAATATTATTTCTTGAACAAAGATATCTAGAGTAGTAGCATTTTCTTTTTGGAATTTTTTTGTTAAAAAATCGAAGAAAAGTTATTGGATGCACAAGTACGAAATTTTCGTAATTTCTATATAAAAGCAGATCTTATGTTTTACCTTATCAATCGAGGACTATTTTTACCTCGCTACGTAAATAATTCAAGTTGAATATGGATATTATCGTTTTTTTCTAAGAGCAGGGTGGGGTAATCAAAGGATTTTAAGACAATAAAACAAAAACAAAATTGTGACCTCCTTGGCGGGGAATCGAACCCCGGTCTTCCGCGTGACAGGCGGAGATACTCACCACTATACTACCAAGGAATAGTAATGTTTCAGGATTAAAATTATGATCCCATCAATAAGGGATATCAAATTTGGAAGCGAGCAAGGCATTATTTTCCCGTTGCAAATGGATCGTTGAAAAGTCAATCAAAAAGATAATGGGAAGCGTGAATGTGTAATTATCGTAATTTCTTGTTAATAACAGATCTTGTCTTTTACCTTATCAATTGAAGTCTGTTTCTACTGCTACCAAAATAATTCGATTCGAATATGGATATCATCGTCTGCTTTTCGCATGAAACCTAAACCAGATTTAAAGGTTTCTTTAGTAACAAAAAACAAAATCGTGACCTCCTTGGCGGGGAATCGAACCCCGGTCTTCCGCGTGACAGGCGGAGATACTCACCACTATACTACCAAGGAAGAGTTGATAATACAAAATAAATATTATTTCTTGAACAAAGATATCTAGAGTAGTAGCATTTTCTTTTTGGAATTTTTTTGTTAAAAAATCGAAGAAAAGTTATTGGATGCACAAGTACGAAATTTTCGTAATTTCTATATAAAAGCAGATCTTATGTTTTACCTTATCAATCGAGGACTATTTTTACCTCGCTACGTAAATAATTCAAGTTGAATATGGATATTATCGTTTTTTTCTAAGAGCAGGGTGGGGTAATCAAAGGATTTTAAGACAATAGAAAAAAAACAGAGACTCCTTGGCGGGGAATCGAACCCCGGTCTTCCGCGTGACAGGCGGAGATACTCACCACTATACTACCAAGGATTGGTGAAAACACCAAACAAATATGATCCGATAATCAAGGGATATCAAGTTTGGATGCGAGCAGAACATTATCTTCCTTCTTAAAAATGATTGTTGAAAAATTAAACGGAAGAAATGGTAGGCATGTTTTAATACATTATTTCTTTGTAATCAGAGACCTTGTCTTTTCCTTATTAATTGAGGACTATTCCTTTTTCGCTACGTTTATAATTCAATGTAAAAACGGATATTATTGTCCGTTTTCGTAAAAGAGCATACAGAGCAGGGTTTAAAGGCTTTTTGAGGCAAAAAACAAAAACAAAATCGTGACCTCCTTGGCGGGGAATCGAACCCCTGTCTTCCGCGTGACAGGCGGAGATACTCACCACTATACTACCAAGGAATAGTAATGTTTCAGGATTAAAATTATGATCCCATCAATAAGGGATATCAAATTTGGAAGCGAGCAAGGCATTATTTTCCCGTTGCAAATGGATCGTTGAAAAGTCAATCAAAAAGATAATGGGAAGCGTGAATGTGTAATTATCGTAATTTCTTGTTAATAACAGATCTTGTCTTTTACCTTATCAATTGAAGTCTGTTTCTACTGCTACCAAAATAATTCGATTCGAATATGGATATCATCGTCTGCTTTTCGCATGAAACCTAAACCAGATTTATAGGTTTCTTTAGTAACAAAAAACAAAATCGTCACCTCCTTGGCGGGGAATCGAACCCCGGTCTTCCGCGTGACAGGCGGAGATACTCACCACTATACTACCAAGGAAGAGTTGATAATACAAAATAAATATTATTTCTTGAACAAAGATATCTAGAGTAGTAGCATTTTCTTTTTGGAATTTTTTTGTTAAAAAATCGAAGAAAAGTTATTGGATGCACAAGTACGAAATTTTCGTAATTTCTATATAAAAGCAGATCTTATGTTTTACCTTATCAATCGAGGACTATTTCTACCTCGCTACGTAAATAATTCAAGTTGAATATGGATATTATCGTTTTTCTCTAAGAGCAGGGTGGGGTAATCAAAGGATTTTAAGACAATAGAAAAAAAACAGAGACTCCTTGGCGGGGAATCGAACCCCGGTCTCAAGTTCCGCGTGACAGGCGGAGATACTCACCACTATACTACCAAGGATTGGTGAAAACACCAAACAAATATGATCCGATAATCAAGGGATATCAAGTTTGGATGCGAGCAGAACATTATCTTCCTTCTTAAAAATGATTGTTGAAAAATTAAACGGAAGAAATGGTAGGCATGTTTTAATACATTATTTCTTTGTAATCAGAGATCTTGTCTTTTCCTTATTAATTGAGGACTATTCCTTTTTCGCTACGTTTATAATTCAATGTAAAAACGGATATTGGGAAGCGTGAATGTGTAATTATCGTAATTTCTTGTTAATAACAGATCTTGTGTTTTACCTTATCAATTGAAGTCTGTTTCTACTGCTACCAAAATAATTCGATTCGAATATGGATATCATCGTCTGCTTTTCGCATGAAACCTAAACCAGATTTATAGGTTTCTTTAGTAACAAAAAACAAAATCGTCACCTCCTTGGCGGGGAATCGAACCCCGGTCTTCCGCGTGACAGGCGGAGATACTCACCACTATACTACCAAGGAAGAGTTGATAATACAAAATAAATATTATTTCTTGAACAAAGATATCTAGAGTAGTAGCATTTTCTTTTTGGAATTTTTTTGTTAAAAAATCGAAGAAAAGTTATTGGATGCACAAGTACGAAATTTTCGTAATTTCTATATAAAAGCAGATCTTATGTTTTACCTTATCAATCGAGGACTATTTTTACCTCGCTACGTAAATAATTCAAGTTGAATATGGATATTATCGTTTTTTTCTAAGAGCAGGGTGGGGTAATCAAAGGATTTTAAGACAATAGAAAAAAAAACAGAGACTCCTTGGCGGGGAATCGAACCCCGGTCTTCCGCGTGACAGGCGGAGATACTCACCACTATACTACCAAGGATTGGTGAAAACACCAAACAAATATGATCCGATAATCAAGGGATATCAAGTTTGGATGCGAGCAGAACATTATCTTCCTTCTTAAAAATGATTGTTGAAAAATTAAACGGAAGAAATGGTAGGCATGTTTTAATACATTATTTCTTTGTAATCAGAGATCTTGTCTTTTCCTTATTAATTGAGGACTATTCCTTTGTCGCTACGTTTATAATTCAATGTAAAAACGGATATTATTGTCCGTTTTCGTAAAAGAGCATACAGAGCAGGGTTTAAAGGCTTTTTGAGGCAAAAAACAAAAACAAAATCGTGACCTCCTTGGCGGGGAATCGAACCCCGGTCTTCCGCGTGACAGGCGGAGATACTCACCACTATACTACCAAGGAATAGTTGATGTTTCAGGATTAAAATTATGATACCATCAATAAGGGATATCAAATTTGGAAGCGAGCAAGGCATTATTTTCCCGTTGCAAATGGATCGTTGAAAAGTCAATCAAAAAGATAATGGGAAGCGTGAATGTGTAATTATCGTAATTTCTTGTTAATAACAGATCTTGTCTTTTACCTTATCAATTGAAGTCTGTTTCTACCTCGCTACCAAAATAATTCGATTCGAATATGGATATCATCGTCTGCTTTTCGCATGAAACCAAAACCAGATTTAAAGGTTTCTTTAGTAACAAAAAACAAAATCGTGACCTCCTTGGCGGGGAATCGAACCCCGGTCTTCCGCGTGACAGGCGGAGATACTCACCACTATACTACCAAGGAAGAGTTGATAATACAAAATAAATATTATTTCTTGAACAAAGATATCTAGAGTAGTAGCATTTTCCTTTTGGAATTTTTTTGTTAAAAAATCAAAGAAAAGTTATTGGATGCACAAGTACGAAATTTTCGTAATTTCTATATAAAAGCAGATCTTATGTTTTACCTTATCAATCGAGGACTATTTCTACCTCGCTACGTAAATAATTCAAGTTGAATATGGATATTATCGTTTTTTTCTAAGAGCAGGGTGGGGTAATCAAAGGATTTTAAGACAATAGAAAAAAAACAGAGACTCCTTGGCGGGGAATCGAACCCCGGTCTTCCGCGTGACAGGCGGAGATACTCACCACTATACTACCAAGGATTGGTGAAAACACCAAACAAATATGATCCGATAATCAAGGGATATCAAGTTTGGATGCGAGCAGAACATTATCTTCCTTCTTAAAAATGATTGTTGAAAAATTAAACGGAAGAAATGGTAGGCATGTTTTAATACATTATTTCTTTGTAATCAGAGATCTTGTCTTTTCCTTATTAATTGAGGACTATTCCTTTTTCGCTACGTTTATAATTCAATGTAAAAACGGATATTATTGTCCGTTTTCGTAAAAGAGCATACAGAGCAGGGTTTAAAGGCTTTTTGAGGCAAAAAACAAAAACAAAATCGTGACCTCCTTGGCGGGGAATCGAACCCCTGTCTTCCGCGTGACAGGCGGAGATACTCACCACTATACTACCAAGGAATAGTAATGTTTCAGGATTAAAATTATGATCCCATCAATAAGGGATATCAAATTTGGAAGCGAGCAAGGCATTATTTTCCCGTTGCAAATGGATCGTTGAAAAGTCAATCAAAAAGATAATGGGAAGCGTGAATGTGTAATTATCGTAATTTCTTGTTAATAACAGATCTTGTCTTTTACCTTATCAATTGAAGTCTGTTTCTACCTCGCTACCAAAAATAATTCGATTCGAATATGGATATCATCGTCTGCTTTTCGCATGAAACCAAAACCAGATTTAAAGGTTTCTTTAGTAACAAAAAACAAAATCGTGACCTCCTTGGCGGGGAATCGAACCCCGGTCTTCCGCGTGACAGGCGGAGATACTCACCACTATACTACCAAGGAAGAGTTGATAATACAAAATAAATATTATTTCTTGAACAAAGATATCTAGAGTAGTAGCATTTTCCTTTTGGAATTTTTTTGTTAAAAAATCAAAGAAAAGTTATTGGATGCACAAGTACGAAATTTTCGTAATTTCTATATAAAAGCAGATCTTATGTTTTACCTTATCAATCGAGGACTATTTCTACCTCGCTACGTAAATAATTCAAGTTGAATATGGATATTATCGTTTTTTTCTAAGAGCAGGGTGGGGGTAATCAAAGGATTTTAAGACAATAGAAAAAAAACAGAGACTCCTTGGCGGGGAATCGAACCCCGGTCTTCCGCGTGACAGGCGGAGATACTCACCACTATACTACCAAGGATTGGTGAAAACACCAAACAAATATGATCCGATAATCAAGGGATATCAAGTTTGGATGCGAGCAGAACATTATCTTCCTTCTTAAAAATGATTGTTGAAAAATTAAACGGAAGAAATGGTAGGCATGTTTTAATACATTATTTCTTTGTAATCAGAGATCTTGTCTTTTCCTTATTAATTGAGGACTATTCCTTTTTCGCTACGTTTATAATTCAATGTAAAAACGGATATTATTGTCCGTTTTCGTAAAAGAGCATACAGAGCAGGGTTTAAAGGCTTTTTGAGGCAAAAAACAAAAACAAAATCGTGACCTCCTTGGCGGGGAATCGAACCCCGGTCTTCCGCGTGACAGGCGGAGATACTCACCACTATACTACCAAGGAATAGTTGATGTTTCAGGATTAAAATGATGATCCCATCAATAAGGGATATCAAATTTGGAAGCGAGCAAGGCATTATTTTCCCGTTGCAAATGGATCGTTGAAAAGTCAATCAAAAAGATAATGGGAAGCGTGAATGTGTAATTATCGTAATTTCTTGTTAATAACAGATCTTATCTTTTACCTTATCAATTGAAGTCTGTTTCTACCTCGCTACCAAAATAATTCGATTCGAATATGGATATCATCGTCTGCTTTTCGCATGAAACCAAAACCAGATTTAAAGGTTTCTTTAGTAACAAAAAACAAAATCGTGACCTCCTTGGCGGGGAATCGAACCCCGGTCTTCCGCGTGACAGGCGGAGATACTCACCACTATACTACCAAGGAAGAGTTGATAATACAAAATAAATATTATTTCTTGAACAAAGATATCTAGAGTAGTAGCATTTTCCTTTTGGAATTTTTTTGTTAAAAAATCAAAGAAAAGTTATTGGATGCACAAGTACGAAATTTTCGTAATTTCTATATAAAAGCAGATCTTATGTTTTACCTTATCAATCGAGGACTATTTCTACCTCGCTACGTAAATAATTCAAGTTGAATATGGATATTATCGTTTTTTTCTAAGAGCAGGGTGGGGGTAATCAAAGGATTTTAAGACAATAGAAAAAAAACAGAGACTCCTTGGCGGGGAATCGAACCCCGGTCTTCCGCGTGACAGGCGGAGATACTCACCACTATACTACCAAGGATTGGTGAAAACACCAAACAAATATGATCCGATAATCAAGGGATATCAAGTTTGGATGCGAGCAGAACATTATCTTCCTTCTTAAAAATGATTGTTGAAAAATTAAACGGAAGAAATGGTAGGCATGTTTTAATACATTATTTCTTTGTAATCAGAGATCTTGTCTTTTCCTTATTAATTGAGGACTATTCCTTTTTCGCTACGTTTATAATTCAATGTAAAAACGGATATTATTGTCCGTTTTCGTAAAAGAGCATACAGAGCAGGGTTTAAAGGCTTTTTGAGGCAAAAAACAAAAACAAAATCGTGACCTCCTTGGCGGGGAATCGAACCCCGGTCTTCCGCGTGACAGGCGGAGATACTCACCACTATACTACCAAGGAAGAGTTGATAATACAAAATTAATATTATTTCTTGAACAAAGATATCTAGAGTAGTAGCATTTTCCTTTTGGAATTTTTTTGTTAAAAAATCGAAGAAAAGTTATTGGATGCACAAGTACGAAATTTTCGTAATTTCTATATAAAAGCAGATCTTATGTTTTACCTTATCAATCGAGGACTATTTCTACCTCGCTACGTAAATAATTCAAGTTGAATATGGATATTATCGTTTTTTCTAAGAGCAGGTTGGGGTAATCAAAGGATTTTAAGACAATAGAAAAAAAAACAGAGACTCCTTGGCGGGGAATCGAACCCCGGTCTTCCGCGTGACAGGCGGAGATACTCACCACTATACTACCAAGGATTGGTGAAAACACCAACCAAATATGATCCGATAATCAAGGGATATCAAGTTTGGATGCGAGCAGAACATTATCTTCCTTCTTAAAAATGATTGTTGAAAAATTAAACGGAAGAAATGGTAGGCATGTTTTAATACATTATTTCTTTGTAATCAGAGATCTTGTCTTTTCCTTATTAATTGAGGACTATTCCTTTTTCGCTACGTTTATAATTCAATGTAAAAACGGATATTATTGTCCGTTTTCGTAAAAGAGCATACAGAGCAGGGTTTAAAGGCTTTTTGAGGCAAAAAACAAAAACAAAATCGTGACCTCCTTGGCGGGGAATCGAACCCCGGTCTTCCGCGTGACAGGCGGAGATACTCACCACTATACTACCAAGGAATAGTTGATGTTTCAGGATTAAAATTATGATCCCATCAATAAGGGATATCAAATTTGGAAGCGAGCAAGGCATTATTTTCCCGTTGCAAATGGATCGTTGAAAAGTCAATCAAAAAGATAATGGGAAGCGTGAATATGTAATTATCGTAATTTCTTGTTAATAACAGATCTTGTCTTTTACCTTATCAATTGAAGTCTGTTTCTACTGCTACCAAAATAATTCGATTCGAATATGGATATCATCGTCTGCTTTTCGCATGAAACCAAAACCAGATTTAAAGGTTTCTTTAGTAACAAAAAACAAAATCGTGACCTCCTTGGCGGGGAATCGAACCCCGGTCTTCCGCGTGACAGGCGGAGATACTCACCACTATACTACCAAGGAAGAGTTGATAATACAAAATAAATATTATTTCTTGAACAAAGATATCTAGAGTAGTAGCATTTTCTTTTTGGAATTTTTTTGTTAAAAAATCGAAGAAAAGTTATTGGATGCACAAGTACGAAATTTTCGTAATTTCTATATAAAAGCAGATCTTATGTTTTACCTTATCAATCGAGGACTATTTCTACCTCGCTACGTAAATAATTCAAGTTGAATATGGATATTATCGTTTTTTTCTAAGAGCAGGGTGGGGTAATCAAAGGATTTTAAGACAATAGAAAAAAAACAGAGACTCCTTGGCGGGGAATCGAACCCCGGTCTCAAGTTCCGCGTGACAGGCGGAGATACTCACCACTATACTACCAAGGATTGGTGAAAACACCAAACAAATATGATCCGATAATCAAGGGATATCAAGTTTGGATGCGAGCAGAACATTATCTTCCTTCTTAAAAATGATTGTTGAAAAATTAAACGGAAGAAATGGTAGGCATGTTTTAATACATTATTTCTTTGTAATCAGAGATCTTGTCTTTTCCTTATTAATTGAGGACTATTCCTTTTTCGCTACGTTAATAATTCAATGTAAAGTGGATATTATTATCCGTTTTCGTATAAGAGCATGCAGAGCTGGGTTTAAAGGCTTTTTGAGGCAAAAAACAAAAACAAAATTGTGACCTCCTTGGCGGGGAATCGAACCCCGGTCTTCCGCGTGACAGGCGGAGAGACCACCACTATACTACCAAGGAAGAGTTGATAAGACAAAATTAACATTATTTCTTGAACAAAGATATAAGATCTGCGACCTAGCGTAGTAATATTTTCCTTTCGGAAAAGTTTCGTTAACAAATCGAAGAAAAGTGATTGGAGTTACAAGTAAGAAATTTTCGTAATTTCTTTATAAAAGCAGATCTTGTCTTTTACCTTATCAATCGAGGTCTTTTTCTACCTCGCTACGTAAATAATTCAACTTGAATATGGATATTATCGTGTTTTTCTAAGCAGGGAGGGTCAATCAGAGGATTTTAAGACAATAGAAAAAAAACAGAGAGTCCTTGGCTGGGATACTCGCCACTATACTTCCAAGGAAGAGTTGATAATAATATAGAACAATATGATCGCATGAACAAAAGATATCAGATTTTCGACTAAGTGTGGCGTTATTTTATTTTGAAAACCGATCGTTGAAAATGTATTCAAAAGGTAATCAAAATTAGATTATGTCACTATCGTAATTTATTTATATTTACAGATCTTGCAATTAACGATCTTTCTCTTTATTTCAGATGTTGACATCATGCGATTCCCAGAACTACACCCCACTTCATCTCGTGGTCGAGGGCGGCTTTTGCGAGATCGTCGACCTCGTGCTCAATTACGGTGAGTTCGTGACTGTTCGTATCCAGCGCTCCCTGAAAAACACGGACGCAAAGATTTTCGAGAAAAAAACAACCTATAATTTGCATAGTATTGTCCATATCCTCTTTAAAAATAAAGTTGAGTTCTGGTCATGCGATTGCATTGTGAAAGAAACGTTGTGGAATCGATCAGAAAAGGTTGATCATCTAGCATATCAGTATTGGCGTGTACTGCAAGGTTCGGAAATCATCAGAATGATAAGAGATTTGGCCCGTCTTGGTAAAATTACAATCACTGTACACAGAAAGATGTTAACGAACATGTGGCATAAAAATCCGTCCCGATTTGTATGATGTTACATGCCATATTGAGAATATCAAGGCATTTAAAGAGTCATGCTTTTCAGGGAACTTTTTTTAATCTGATGTTCTTCCACACTTGATAACGCTCACTATTTAATTTTCACCTCTTCCCATAACTCAACCTTCTCTGTAAAGATGTGAATGTTACAGTGACGTGTTATGTAATCCGAACATGACTTTGGAGATAATAATAAGGGAATCGAAAAATTGTTAATGAGTTGATTCTGATGTGTGATTGGGTGTCGTCGTGATTTTACAATTATTGATTGAACTGATTGAGAAGGAGACCATAAACTTTCATCCTCCTTTCTCTCTCTCTCTCCTCTCTCTCTCTCTCTCTCTCTTTTGGGTGTGTTTTTTGGTCGCCATTACATGGAAGGGGGACCTATATGGTTCTACCTCCACCTCTTTTTCTCTCTCTCTCTCTCTCTCCTAAGCACTGTATTAAACTGTTTCAATTGCAGAAACCAGCGGTGATTTATGAGTAGTCAAGGAAAGCAAGACAAAAGTTGTTAAAATGCAGGTCGTGCAATACTTATAAAAATAAGTATGGTAAACAGTGAGACATAAATGTTGACATGTTTAAAGAATCAGACACAGAAATGTTAATGAGGACTTGTAATATATTACACTGTTATCAGAATAGGAACAAACAAATGCACCCAGACGAATACAAAAAAAAGTCGCATTAAATCGGTGGAGTTACAGGGTTTTTGTGTGAGCAAAGAAAGAAAGAACAAAATCATGAACTCCGTGGCGGGGAATCGAACCCCGGTCTTCCGCGTGACAGGCGGAGATACTCACCACTATACTACCAAGGAGGAACTGACGATGCATGTGCGTTTTGTTGAAAGAATCGTGCAGGGGTCAAAGTCGCCGATTGATTATCGCTGGCTGACGTCATAATAGCCATAATGAATCATCGTGCATGACGTCATATGAATGCCATGCCATACGAAGTATGGGAGTAAAAATCATCCTCATTGGTTTGTTTTATTAGCTACTGGCGCCCCTCCAATATCCCATCAATACCACACATCCCCATGTATATATATAGAGAGAGAGAGAGAGTGAGTGAGAGAGAGAGAGAGAGAGAGAGAGAGAGAGGGAGAGAGAGAGAGGGAGAGATAGAGAGAGAGGCGGGGTAACAGAAAAAGAAGAAAGAAAACCTTGCAGGCGTAGAAGCACTATGACTCATGGTTTATTAAGGATGTGTTTCGCATATTTCTTCGTAAAATAATGTTTTAGAGAAAGAGAGAGAGAGATAGAGAGAGAGAAAGTCGCTGTTCATATCGCCATATTATTTTTCCTTGATTGATTTTTTAAAATAAAAACCTGCGACCATTGCAATGACAATGGCAGTATTTATTCGTTCTTTTTATCAAAAGATCATTATGCCACCCTGATTTTTATTTCGTTTAATCATAATTCTCTACTGTTAGGACTGTAGCATGGAAAATGAGAAATTCATTAGCAACATTCTATTTATACAAAAATTAGAAAATAGTGTAAAGAGTTATTTTGAATAATATTTTTGTTTTAATTCCTGTCACAAATAGGAACAGATAAGGAAAGCCAGCTGGACCTGTTAAATTTAGAGGGGTCCAACCTGGATACGCCCCTCCACACGGCATGCGCAGGGGGGCACCTCCACATCACCAAGCTCCTGGTGGAGAGGGGCGCCCCGGTAGAGAGCGTCAACTGGGACATGTCTACCCCCCTTCATCACGCATGCGCAAACGATCACTCGGAGGTGGTCAAGTACTTGCTTGAAAAGTGAGTGAATGTTTGATTTTTTTTTGTTAAAGGTAAGACATAAAATTGGTCCCGTTTGTTAGTTATTTTTAATCCTAATTATGTGGATGTATACATGTATGTAATATCATTTATGATTTTAATTGTATGTTTTGAACTTGAACTTGAACATGAAGTACACTTTGGACCATAGGTTTAGGAGTAAGGAGGTAGGGATAAAACTCCCCCCCCCCCTCCCCCACGACCCATGTCACCATACGGGCAACATTTTGCCAGGGGGACTAAAGTCATTGCCCGACAAAATAATGTTAACTTTCCGCTAAACTCATAAATTTCTGAGGGCACAACATTTTGACACTTTGTCACATTGTAAATGTAATTTTCTCATCAAATCATTGACCTATTGAATAATACAATTGTATATGACTCAGATATTTTGTCTCGTATCCCAATACTCATCCCATAAAAAAAACAATCTTCTTTGTCTCTCGTTCAAATTCATTTTTTGTTTGTTTCCATGAATAGAGGAGCCGATACATCTGTACGGGACGAGCTCCATTTCACCCCGCTCCTTACGGCAGCTGACGGGGGTAACATCGACACGCTCCGGGTCCTCCTGGAGGAGGGAGCGGAGACAGGAAACCTCGGCGAGCTGGAGCTCTTTCATTGGACCGTCAAGGAGAACAAACCGGATGTCCTTAAGGTAAGAACAAATTGTTGTAATAATACTTCAAGGTATTTCAGCAGTTTTTGGTTATGCCTGGGAACAAGTGCCCCCCCCCCCCCCTCCCCTGGAGGTATGTTAAACGCACCCCCTTCCTAATGCTACCCTGGATTAGAGGATAAAGGAGATTATGAACAAGGGGTAGGGGTGCCTGTAAACAAAAGAGGGTAAAGTTACACCTGATGAAATAATAAGAAGATATTGATATGATGGTCACTTATCTACGCTCCATGCAGTGATCTCAAGGCAGCAGACAGCAAAAAAATATGCGAATAATCACTTGGCTTGAGAAAGTCCACAGGAGTGGACAAAAGCTTGCCTACTAAACTTTAAGGTTGGTAGAGCTTAAACTACATGTTATAATATCTCCAACCAATGAAAGTTTTCTGTATCGTGTTATGAAGCAGTGTAATCAAGCTAATATATCAAGAGTGTCAGTTATACCTAAACAGTCAATATATAATGGCATAATTTCTTTTCTTTTTTCCTTTTCACTTATCCAGCTTCTTTTAGCTCATCGATCCGGCGTGCATGTCATCGTCACTGATGATGAGATTGCTAAACTTATTCTACCAGCTGCTACCAATGGTTGTACAGGGTAAGATTTTTGTATAACATGAGGGCACAATTTCACCGATGGAGTTACATTTTTACCCGAATACTCGATTGTAAACACCTCAATGCTGAAATTCAAATTTCATCACCGAAATATAGAATCAATTTGTTCTAAACAAAATAAGTTCTGGTTGAAAAGAAAAAGAACATTGATCTCCTTAGCGGGGAATCGAACCCCGGTCTTCCGCGTGACAGGCGAAGTACTCACCACTATACGACCAAGGAGGAGTTATTTCTTTCGATGCAATCTGTTTACATATAGGCATAACTTAAACAATTTTCAGACTATTCTCAATTGAAAATATAAGGGAGTATCATCGCCGAACCAATTTATCTTTCCCCTTTTTAACTTGATACTAATTTTGTGCATTACCCCCGCATGCGCCGACCCCTTCAGAGATATATTCCCCCCCCCCCCACTATAATATAAGGTGTATTTGGGTCACTTTTTTTTGCTGATTTCTCCTCTATTATGTTCTTTTAAAATTACAGAGTTTTTACAATAATGTTGACCTGGACTGAAGGCAAATCAAGTACACAAGTCGTTTCAAAAGAGCGTGCACATGAATTATGATTTCTTTTATATTTGTTTTTTCTGATAAAATTTCGGTGCAATATATTTGATAGTATATATCAATATAGTCATCCAAGAGGATATAATAGATTGGAAAAGAGGGGTGACGTTGGAAAATACATGATCGTAACGATATCCCTCCTTTTTAATTTCACACACTTTCAGGATTGTATCTGAGCTGATTCGGTGGAAGAAAGAAACAATTAATCGTAAGGATGAACTGAACAACACACCCTTGCACCTAGCCGCTGCCTCGGGCTTCGATATGACCGTTCAGGAGCTGGTGAAGGCCAAAGGAAACGTACAAGCTAGGTAAAAGTGACATCGGCAAAGACTATTCTAGGACAAATTACTGCCCCCTGGAATAGCAGCTTCGGGAATCGGCCCCTTCTTCCTCTAAGTTTTTTGTAGTTGATTGTGTGAGACCTTTAGATGTATTCCCCTCAACGCAGCCCCTTTTCAAAAAGCTTCTTTCGAAAGTGTGTAATAACTTTCATTTGCAAATCCATGATTTTGGGAGAAATTTGTAATTATTTAATCCAGAAGCATATGGTGTTGTTGTTGATCTTGAAGGACATCATTCTCCAAAATGTTTTTAAAAAAATCGTTAAGTGACAAGCCCAGTAGCCTCTTGTCGATGCCCTCGCGCTGTTGGAGTCTCTAAATTCTGACGAGCGAAGCGAGTCAGAGAAACCGAGGCGCTTGTTTCTCTGACTCGCTTCGCTCGTCAGAATTTAGAGACTCCAACAGCGCGAGGGCATCGACAAGAGGCTACAAGCCCAGCGGCTCAAACTTCACTCAAGGCTAAACTGGAACTGCCTGCCTTCAAATTATAGGGAATTATTTGTATACATGTATCAGATGAATACAAATATGGCTGAGATTTATACTACAGTCAAATCTGCTTTAACGACCACCTTTATAGAAAGACCACCTGTCTTCAAAGACCACATGTTTTGTTTCCCTTGAAAATGGTTTCTCATTGGAACATGTACTAAAGGAACCTTTACGTAAAGAACATCTGCCTATAAAGACCACCTTTCTTGTCTCCCTTGGGTGGTCTTTATAGACAGGTTTCACTGTATTATTTTTCTTTTGAAACAGAAACTCCCATGGACAGATGCCCCTTCATTTGGCGGCGTCGAACGGCTGGAGTCGGACAGCGGAGGTCTTGTTGAAAGCGAAGAGTATCGTTGACCCAGTGGATGGAAAAGGGGTAAGTCAGTCAGACGGAAGGGCCGACTTTCAATTTTACTTCTTGACTGAAATACATGAGAGGTTTTAAATTCTCACATCTTTATTATTCTACCGTCTTCTATCACCGTCTGTTTTCGCCTATCGTCTTCATGATAGACTGCATAGTTGGTATTTTTTAAAGATTAGTGTAGAAGAAAAATGTACAATTTCAAACGAGAAAAAAAAATCTTTTATCGTACATACGCATGAAATATGCCATAATTTTATAGTTGCCCATAAAGTAAATTCATAAGAACGAACAAATGGCAATTCAATCAAAAAAGAAATCAATGGTAAATTGATGGTAGTTCAATCGCAAATCTAAGGTAAATCAACGGTGGATCTGTAACAGCTAACCGTTGTAAATTCGTAGTGGATCCATATATGTACCATTTAGTTACCATAGATTTATCAGTCATTTACCATGAGTTTACCATAATTTTACCATTTATTTTCTGTAAATTTATAATTCATTTGGCAAAGATTTGCCACTAATATGATTCAGATTTTGTTTAATCAATAACCATAGACTTACCTTGAATTATTAATTTCTACAATCTACCTTTATGTTACAAATTGCTTTATTTTACCATTGACTTACACAGCTGGTAATGTGTAAACCCTCATCTTCCATCCATAGAACACACCCCTTCATCTCGCCGCCATCAACGGCCAACTCAAGACCATAAAGCTACTCTCCTCACGTGACGCTGACGTCACAATCAAAGACTGGGAGTGTATGAACTGTTTAGATCACGCGATAAAGCATGGCCATGAGTAAGAGATCCAATCTTTAGTTTGATTTTGATTTTGATTTTGAGTTTTTCAACAACAACAATAAGAATAAGTAAAACATTATGTATCAATCACGATTACATAGCATAAATAGCATTACACATTATTAAGATAAACATTGTTTTACGAAGTATATACAAATGAAGAAAAAAAGATTATGTGTACACTTTTTTTGTTAAAGGGGTACCAGAAGTAATAGCACAAGTGCTAGTCGAGTCTGGTTCTATGTCTTTGGCAAGAATTTTTGATACTATACTTTATTAAATATATATAACATAAACTATATAATGAAAGTAAAAACGGAAATAGAATAGTCATTTAGAACTATTCCTTACTGAATATATACAATGTAAGTCAATTGTATGTCGACTTATATAGCAGGAAAAAACGAAACAAAAAAATATCATTGTCTATTTAGAAATACTCTAATCTGAGATTTTGTATTCGCCATTTCAAGAAGTCTTAACTTTTGTCTAACTCAAAGTATTTAGATGATTCATTAACCCCTTCCGAAAAGTATTTCTAGATCTTTTTGCTCTTAAATCATAATGGTATACTATTGCTTTTCCATGCCCATAAATGATATTGAGAATTGACCTTGTGTGGTTTTGAAAAACAATGCCCTACTTGATTGAAATCGTATTCCCCTCGTTCAAAGAATCATATTAGTTTTGTATTATCAACTCTTCCTTGGTAGTATAGTGGTGAGTATCTCCGCCTGTCACGCGGAAGACCGGGGTTCGATTCCCCGCCAAGGAGTAAATGTTTTTTTGCTTTTGTTACTAAACAAACGTTAAAACCTAAAGTCCTCTGATAACCACGCTCTGCTCTTATACGAAAACCAGACGCCAATATCCATATTCCAATTTGATTATTTATTTAGCGATGTAGTAATAGTACTCAAATAAATAAGGAATAGATAAGATCTGTAATAAAGAAATTACGTTATCATGCTTCCCATTATCTTTTGTTTGATTTTTCAACGATCATTTTTTCAAAAAGAAAATAATGCTCTGCTCGCATCCAAAGTTGATATCCCTTGTTCACGGGATCATATTACTTCTGAAAATACGAGATCCGTAATTAACAAGAAATTTTGATAATTACATAATCATGCTTATGATTATCTTGTTGATTGATTTTTCAACAATCACTTTCCAAAAAGGAAAATAATGCTCTGCTCGCATCCAAATTTAATATCAATTATTCATGCGATCTTATTAGTTCTGTAATTTCAACCATTCCTTGGTAGTATAGTGGTGAGTATCTCCGCCTGTCACGCGGAAGACCGGGGTTCGATTCCCCGCCAAGGAGGTCACGATTTTGTTTTTTGTTACTAAAAAACTATGATAACCTCGCTGTGCTCTTATGCGAAAGCAGACGATGAAATCCATATTCAAATTGAATTATTTACGTAGCGAGGTAGAAATAGTCCTCAATATTATTGATAAAGTAAAAGGCAAGAACTGCAATTATCAAGAAATTACTATGATTACGTAATCGTTCTTCCCAGTAACTTTTGTGTGATTTGTCAACGATCATTATCCAAAAGGAAAATACTAGTATGCTGAGTTGCAAAACTTACATCTTTTTTTCAACCAATAACATAAGTTCTATATTATTAACTCTTCGATCCTTGGTAGTATAGTGGTGAGCATCTCCGCCTGTCACGCGGAAGACTGGGGTTCGATTCCCCGCCATGGAGATCATGATTTTGTTATTTGTTACTAACAAAACCTTTAAACCGAGCTCTGCTTTTATGTGAAAAGCAGACGATAATATCAATATTTCCACTGAATTACGTACGTAGCGAGGTCGTATCAGGACGATTACCTCCTGGGCAATCATCCCCTATAAGATTTCCCCAAAGAGTATAACCGATTTAATAACATATTCAAATTTATGGATGTTTCTTTATTGGGGACCAAGAGACAAGTTATTCAATTAACCTGTTATTAAGGAATGAACTACAATGTTTGGAATCCAGTCTGCATACATTACTTGTTGTTATGTCCGACAAGCCTCGGGCAAGCTACCTGGTCGTCGAGAACAACCTTTCTTTCAAAAGTATGCATACAATTTGAATATGTTATTAAGCTGGTCCATTGCAGAGACATCTTACATGATTGAAACGTTATTTTTATTTCATTTCATTACAGATCGGTCGCCATGTTGATTCTGAACCATGACGAGTGGTGGAAAGTGCTGTGTTCTGCAAGGACTGAAGAATTCACAACGCCCATGAGAGAACTCATAAAGAAAATGCCAGGTAAAAGGATATTATTACTGAGTAAATACTATATATTATCTACCGGGTAAAATCATATATTTAATTGGTAAATTACTATATTTTATTACAGAGAAAATAGAGCTGTTTACAATAGTATGCAAGTTTATGATTGCTTCTTCCCCAAGGCCTTCAATAAGGGAGTTTACAGATACAATCTGCGCATGGGCAGATAAAGGTCATTTGTACCAAAATGGTAAAACCCACAGAGATGAATACTGGATATGCGCTCATGAAAGTTATGTAACATTATTCATTTATGCACCAACGGTACATTCTATGATACGCAGGTGGAAGTATTCTTTTCAAGAGGTCAAACAAAAGGTATTCATGAAGCACATCTAGGACTTTGACAGTTATTATTCTAAGATGCTCAAAGTGGAACTTCTCCATGTGTAAAAGATCTGTGGATATTTGGGGTCATATTTTGTACCATGTGCTATCTGTAAACTCCCTTATAGTGACAAAAGACAAGTATTGTATTCACATGTATCAGTTTATTTGAATAGTCATTATGTAGATTTCATGAGTTATTGCTATGTCTGACAAGCCTCCGGTATGCTTTTGCTTTGGTCGTAACTAGTTACTAATCGGAGCATTCATAGAATAGTTGTTTGGTGTGTGAACTTGTCTTTGCGCTTAATTATTTTTATTTTATTTTACCATTTCGGCAACATAAGTTTTATTGTGATCATAACACGAAAGCAAAGACTTTGAAGAAAAAAAACACGGGCAATTTCAATATCGTATCGTACATCCCATTGACATCGTGTCCAGATAACGTAATACGTCATTGTCGTGTTCACACTTGTCAATATGTGACGTGCAAGACTTTTGAAACTGCCTTGGGTGGGTCTTTCAAAAGTAGTTGCCATCGTATTGTAGAAAATATAGTTTTGTAAAGACACCCCGCCAACGCTTCTTCCCTACTTGCTAAATCAATATTTATTTATTTCACACGCAGGCGTAGCTGAGAAGGTACTTGATAAATGCGTAACCGTGGTCAATGACCAGTGTTCATCTAGCTACGAGGAGATCGAATTCAACTACGAACTCATCGATGACGCATTTGCAGAATGGATGCATCAACCACCAGGTATGCTCCATAAATTGTTGCCCATAACGTTGAAATCATTTTGTTTTCCTCTTGTCATGAAAATTAATGATTGTGACAATATGATTTCTTCTATATAAATGAAGTTTACATTTCTTACGAACATTTTTGATGACTCAGAAGAGTCATAGAGATTGATCAATACATTTCAGAGAAGATGTAAACTTCATTCAGGAATAAATGATATTCTCACAATCATTTTATGATAAGATGTAATGAAATATTATTCCAACTTTGTGAGGAACAGTGTAATTTTTTGTTGTTGGTTAGTGTTTTATGGCAATCAGTCAATTTCGAATATTATTACCAACATTTTTTTTAAATCATTTATTTAAAATACAACTGACTTATCTCTTGTTTGAATTATACATTGCTTAAAAGATTCCTGAAATACGGATCTGGGATAACTCGGCACCATTACTATCTCAGTTTGTTCTCCCTCTTACATCTGCAGCACAGACTGATTCCCCGAGCCCCATCCAGAACAAACCTAAACCTTTCACAGGTGATGGAGTCCTCAGACACGGTGCTGTGCCTTACACCAAGCTCTCAAACACCTTGACAGACAACCATCCATTACTTATTATGGTAGGCTCGATCAACACCTTCTTTACACAATGTTCTCAAACTCCAGCACCTTGATCTTAAGGTCACAAGACCAACTTCTTCACACCAAGATCCCAAACACCTTAATTAACAACCATCCATTACTTACCATGGTAACCTCGATCAACATCTTCTTTACACCGAGCTCTCAAACACTTTGGCAGACCACCATCCATTACTTACCATGGTAAGCTTCATTAACACCCTTTTACACCGGGTTCTCAAACACCAGCACCTTGATCTTAAGATCCCAAAGACCAACTCTTTGACACCAAGATCCCAAACACCTTAATGAGCAACGATCTATTTATCATGATAAGTTTGATAAACACCTTTTCTTCCACCAAGCTCTAAAACACCAACACCGTGGTCTTAAGATCCCAAAGACCAAATCTTTGAAACCAAGATTCCGAACACCTTAATTAACAACCATCCATTACTTATTATGGTAAGCTTGATCAACACCTTCTTTACACCGAGCCCTCAAACACTTTGGCTGACCACCATCCATTACTTACCATAGTAATCTCGATCAACACCTTCTCTACACCACGCTCTTAAACAAGTTGACATCAAAGAGTGTGCGAGTTGTTGAATGATAATTTTTGGCCATAATTTCACCCCAAGCGAATGATTATCACCTCAACCGTTTTCTTTTAAAAAAAATCAAAACACAGGTATCGTCACAGAGGGAGAAACTACTCGCCCATCCTCTGGTTTCAAGTCTCCTCGATCACAAGTGGAGTACAGTCGGCAGGAAACTTTACTCTGTCTCGCTCGCCCTCTACATGCTCTTTCTCACCGCTCTCACGGGATACATAGTCGTCACTCCACCAAGGTAACTATGATATTGCGGACACAGATGTTGCCATGGAAACAGTGTTAGAATAGATGATGAGAGTTGAAGAGATGAAGAGGAGATGAAAATGAGATAAAAATATAATGAAAAGTAGAAATGAAGATATCAAGAGGAGGACTTAATGAGAAGAGATGAACTGAGATGAAGAAGAGATTAAACAAGCGATGAAAAACGGTTAAAAGATATGAAAGAGAAGTAGACAAGGATAAAAATAATGAAAAGCAGGTTGAAAGAGATGAAAAGGGATGAAAACTGTTTTTTTTTTTTTTTTTTTTTTTTTTTAAATTGATGGAAGAGAACAAAACAGTTGGAATACAAATGAAATTAAAATAAGAAATATTTGTTTTTGAAGAAGAGGCGAAAAGAGATAAAGATTAAATAAGGATATAAACAAAGATAACAGGATGTGAAGAACAGATGAAAAGAGAGACGATAAAGAGATTTACGAAAGGTAACAGAGATGAACAAGAATTATGAAGAGAAAAAAAAAATATATAAAAGTATTATAGTTTACTAAAAATCCTCCTCCCCTCTCTCCCTCCGCAGATACTACATCAAGAACGCCACTCTAACAGAGAATGGTGAGAGTTTGGTTGAATGGTACGTGGATGGAGCACAGCATTGGACAGATAGATTCAGTGACCTCACTCTTTTTCTCTTCGGTGAGATCGGGCCATGGATTATCCTAGGTCTTTCAGGGATCAATTTGCTCAGAGAAGTAAGAATTTGTGGATTGAATGACTTCTTACTCAAATTATTTGATTGAGTGATTGAGTGTTTAATGTATTGATCTGTTTATTGATTGATTGATTAAGTAGTACGAACATGGAGAATTATCATTTCACCGCCATGCATGGCCGCAAAAATAATGTTTTTTTTCTTTAGTTTAATATCATATTTATAAATCTTTATTATCAGAGATCGATCTCATATGAAAACATGAAGATTTATGGATTTATTGAGGGTTTGATTTTATAATATTGATTGATTGATTGATTGATTGGGTGAGTGAGTGAGTGAGTTAGTGAATGAGTACTCCAGTGATTGCGGGTTAGTAAGGGATCAAGTGGTTTATGTATTTGGTGAGTTAATTGATTGATTGAGTGGGTGAGTGAGTGATCTAGGGGTTGCGGGTGAGTGAGTGATCGATTGGTGTATTTATTCGGTGAGTACTTGTTTGATTGGGTGAGTGAGCGAGTGAGTGAGTAACTGATTGATCGCTTGAGTGAGTGAGTAATTTATCTATTGATTGATTGATTGATTGACTGATTAATTGATCACCCATGGTCTGTAATAATATCTCCTTCTTTTTCCATTGAACTACGTTTATGCGATTGAATGCTCCAATATTGATTGGGGATGAGTGAGTGATCGATTTATTTATTGAGTGAGTGAGTTATTGATTGATTGATTGATTGAATCATTCAGTGAGTGAGTGAGTGAGTGAGTAATTTAATGATTGATTAGTTGGTTGATTGATTGATTGATTCGGTGAATGAGTGAGTGGGTGAGTCGGAGGGAGAAGAACGATGTGGAGATGGACTCAGTTAGGTCATGGTTCATCCATGGTCTATAATGGATCTTCTTTTTTTTTCCATTGAACTACGTATAGGCCTATGTGATTGAGTGCTCCATTGATTGGGGGTGAGTGAGTGATCGATTTATTTATTGAGTGAGTGCGTTATTGATTGATCGATTGAAATATTTACATGTATTATGTGAGT
Source organism: Strongylocentrotus droebachiensis (assembly GCA_035222895.1). Lineage (NCBI taxonomy): Eukaryota > Metazoa > Echinodermata > Echinoidea > Camarodonta > Strongylocentrotidae > Strongylocentrotus > Strongylocentrotus droebachiensis. The sequence continues at coordinate 96,584 of JAVYIG010004735.1, read as the reverse complement.
GATTGAGTAATTTATTGATTGATTGATTGGTTGATTGATTGATTAAATGAATGAGTGAGTGGGTGAGTTGGAGGGAGAAGAACGATGTGCAGATTGATTCAGTTAGGCCATGGATCATCGATGGTCTATAATAGATCAATATTTCATAGAACTACTACGTGCATAAATTATGAATTAATCCATCCTTGAGTGATTGCTTTTCATTGTTCGAATCTCATCATCAGATGTGTCAGGTTCTTTGGCAGCGGCAGTCATACCTGAACTGGGGGAACTTCTTGGAGGTATCACTTTACCTGCTTGCTATCTTACTTGTCCTACCAGTGAGTGGGGTTTATTACAACGATACCATCATGATTCGAGAGGTAAGTGGTGCCCTATCCTATCCTTAAAATTATGTAGATAATCATCAGAGTAATAAATATGATAATAATGATTATGATGATGATAATATTATTTTGTAACTTTGCATATACTGTCTAAAACTTGTATTCCGAAGCGTACAAGGAAAAAGTCCAAAAAGGATGTTACATCCATGCACAGTGCATGTGCCAAGCATCGCGAAAAAGAACCCATATTCAAACTCTAAGGATGATTCTCAACACAAATGGTATTTTATTCCAAAGAAATAGTACCTCATCTGCGTAGAAAATCCTAAAGCCGCAAGCAACTTTTGTGTTGGCACCTTAATCAGTTATACTGATGTTATTGATGCACAATATGTTATTAATGGTAATGGAAATTTGCCGAAATAAACATTCCTTTTGCAATTCTTGAATAATGATCTATGCTTTTATGATATAATTTCTTTAGTAATGATCTATTTGTTCTTTTTACCAGGCATGGCAATGGCAGTGTGGAGCTGTAGCCATCTTTGTAGCATGGCTTAACTTTATTCTGTTCACGAGAAGATTCTCAACTTTGGGGATCTATGTCATCATGTTTACATGTAAGCGTGACAGTGATTTTAAAAATGATAGTAGTAGTGTAGTAGTAGTAGTAGTAGTAGTGACGATGATAGTAATGATGATTATGATGATGACAATGATGATGTTACTGATTATGATTATGATGGTGATAATGATGATAATAATGATGATGAAATGATGATAATAATGATGAAGATGATGATGGACATATTGGCTTGGAAAAGTGGAAAATGAAAAACGGGAAGAGAGTTTGGCGTGATTCTAGATGAATATTCTTTGAAGGGGGAAGCTTTTTGGGGTACTTGAGGTTCTGTTGTCATTTTCAACATAATATGCCTCACGTAAATTCATTTATGATCAAAAAAATTGGTGGGGCGGGGGTGGGGCTTGTAGACTCCCCCTAGAAGCGTTTTCTTTAAGAGGGTCATGGAAGATTAGAATGAAAAAGAAGAAGATGGGGAATTAAAAAGGAATTAATGGTATAATATACAAGCGAACTTACATCAAGCCATATCAGTCTGAAATCCTTTTCATAATACTATTTTTCATTTTCCCTGAACCAGATATATTGCGGACATTTCTGAAGATCGTCATCCTACTACTATTATTTCTCGTTGCATTTGCCTTGGCTTTCTACGCTTTACTCATGAATCAGGTTAGTTCGATAATTATTTTATTTTGGAATTATGGAGTGATTAATGCTTGTTCTATGGCTATCATCAATTTTATCATGTACATTTAATTGTAACACTTATTTCCATTCTCGAGAGGTCGTAGCTTCAAGCTTATGTTTATAAAGACGACCCCTTTTCTGTATATACCATGTCGTTATCATAATCCATCTAAAGTTATCAGATCGTAAATGAAAATAATTATGTTAATGTGTATGGAATAAATAAACATCAAATCAACATTAATATTTTTTATACAACATTCAAGAGAAAGATATATCTTTCTTCCTCCTTAGAAAACAGTTCAGAACACCATTCTGCCAAAAAATTAATCTCAAGTCGAATTGTTATCCTTGTCGAAAAGAACGAAAACATGGGAGGAATTTTTAACTAAGATTCGGAGGACCCTTTTAAAACCGATTTTATCTTGTTGGAAAATTTCTTTTAACTTGACGATGAAATTAAATGGTCCCAAGACATCCTTATCAATCTATTTTGAAAAATATTTGCCTTTTTTTTTCATTCAAAAGTTCACAATTGTAATGAATGCAATTGATACGAAACAATCCTGACTATGCATTTTTGTATTCGTATCCCCTTCTGACTATTCAGAATAGTTTTCATCATCTGGAGTACTGCTTGATGAAGGTGTTCACCATGCTCCTGGGAGAGTTCAACTATGATGATATATTTCATGGTCAAGATTATCTCGGTACTTCCAATACACTGGAGGGGGATGGAGAAAAGGCTTTCTTTCTAAACAGTGTGTTTCACCCCGAGCTGACGGCTATCATGTTCACCGTTATGCTGGCAGTCATGCCTATATTGTTCGGAAATCTATTGGTGAGTTGTAGATAGGCGCCATTGGCGTAGTTATAGGGGCATGGGGGCATGTGCCCCTCCATGTCGAAAGGGAGGATAGAAAGGACTAGGTTTAGAAGAGGGGAATTGAGTGAACATAATGTAGACAGGGGGAAATAGGCAATGTGCATATTTGTCGGTGTGATGAGCTGCAAGAAACCTTTAAATTGGTTCTGGACATGCTAATAAGATTTTTTTCTCTCAGAGTGGTAGGATACTCTAATCATGATTCTATTATATTCTCTTCAACGTAGAAATGGGTGTTTTAATACTTTTTTCTTCTAGCTGGCATAACATGATTGTTCATGGCTATACCATGCCAATAAAAATTAATATGAAACATGCGATTTAATAAGGTTTCTCGAATCTATTGGAAATTTAATTTTAATTTCTAAAACCACAGGTCGGTTTAGCAGTGGAGGACATCCATGGTATCAGAGAGAAGGCAACTCTTCATCAATTAGCTATGCAGGTGAGCAGTGGTGGTGGTGGTGGTAGTGGTAGAGGTAGTGATAGTGGTTGTGGTTGTAGTTGTGATGGTGGTGAAGGGGTGGTGGTGGTGGTAGTGGAAGTAGTTGTAGTGGAGATTGGTTGTGGTTGTATTGTGGTGATGGGGTGCTGGTAATGATGAAGACGTGGTTTAAGTGGTGGGGATAGTAACATTGGCAGTAGTTGTGGTGGTGTGGTGATGTTGGCAGTAGGGGTGGTGTTGGTGGTGGGAAGCTGGTAATTTTGTAGTACAATACCTAGTTATGCTGAGCCCATACATTTTTAAATATCTTACGCATAGCTATTTTGAGAAAGGTTATAATAACTTTGCACTACTATTTATAGGAAAACAAAAAATTGCAAATGATTGACAACGTACACGTGCGTTACGTTAATGTAATAAAGTTCTTATGCCTTTGAAGGAAATTATGATTTATTGATACCGGACATTTAAATTATAAATTATTTCATTATTATTTTCTCTTTAAAAAGGTGGACCTGGCGATGGAAGTTCAGCGGGCTCTACCGCTCTTCATTTGGCGTTCTGCTATTGTGAGTAAGAAGATGATCAGTACAAAACCAAGCCGATTTCAAGGCGTTATGGGTTACGTCCGCCGGATGAATGGGGAAGATGACTTCTTAGCTAAAGCAATGCCTATTGCCAACAAACCTGACAAGGTATGAGTACGATTAAAGTCCACATAACGATTTCATTTTATTAGGCCCTATCAATCCCTTTCTGTTATTTGTCATAACATCATAACTTGCACAATTAGTAATTTGATTCAGCAGCAGTTTATTACATTATGTGGTACTTCTAATGACTAATTGTGTCAGATAGCCGGATTTTCGTGTAGTCGAGACGGCTATCCCCCTAGTTATAATAACCTTTCAGGAAACCTATCCATCAAATTAACCCCTCCCCCCCCCCCCCCCGGCCAAACATTATGTTGTAATATTGTAATACATAAATTACTTAACGAGATATATATTACTTTTATATAATTATATACACCCCCACCTTCTCCCCCATTCGCCCAGTTCAACAGAACAAATTTAGGTTCGATTCTTTACCTGCCCGATGGGATACAAAATCATGGGAACTTTAAAAACGTCAGAAAAAAGGGTTAGCATGTAGCCCTGAATTCACTATAGTTATCTCTGTTATTATAGAGTTTACAGAATGTTATGTACTAAGTTTGTAGGCCTAGCAAACTGACCAATATTCTTCTAACTTCTATTTCTCTTTTCGCTGTTCAGGATGTCAGCATCGATTCCAACCTCGCAACCATGGACAACATGAACGACCTTCGACATCGCCTTCGTCTCCTCGAGAAATCCATCCTCGAACTCAAACGGGGCGGATCCCGCCGATACGACAACTCCCGGCGGGGCTCCAGGCGAATGACCACCAGGAGACGTACCGTACGCGCCCCTCATGGAGCCACCATTCCCAGTGGGGGCTCCTGCACGCCCCGGCATGAAGGGGAGAGTTTGAAGCCAGGAGACGGTGGAGAGCAGGAGCTGCTCGGAGTAGAGGTCGTGAAGATGGAGGAGCAACAGTTTAAGTTGAAGGGACAGCTGGGTAAGATGGAGAGGATGCTGAAGACGTTGGTGACGCCGGAACAGCTGGCGGCCGAGTACGACGATGATGACGACGATTAGAAGATGACTATTACAATATTTTCCCAATGAACTCTATGAACTGTGAACAACGATGTCCATCCTACTAAAAATTACCTTTTGAACACTGTAATCCCGACAACGATCCGACTTTTTGAAGAAATTGCATTAGATGGCCAAAGACCGTTTTATCTAAACTAATTTCTTTTCTGGGCCCAGTGACGAGTTATTCCCCCGGGGTTATTCCATTAGCATTATTATTAAAACGGGGAGAAAAAGGGAAGGGGATACTGAGACAAGAAATATATAGAGATAAAGAACGCACAGTAGAAAGAAAATAGATAGACAAAAATAGAAGATATGGGTAATGGAATACTGACTATGCAACAAACTGGTGCAAACATGGAATCACAATTATTTTGAATAATTTGTTTTTATGAATTTTTTCCCTTAGTCTGATAATGAACTCATAATATTCTTTTTTGGTTATTTAATGTTCTGTATGAATATGACGCTATAATAATATTGTTTCCGATTTATACGAACAGCAACTTGACACTCAGGCAGCTAGTACAACAAAAATCAAAGGCCTTTCCTGGGATATGCGTACCAGAAAATGGGGACATTCGGGCACTATAATTGCCCGAATGTGAGGTGGTTGTTGCTAGAGTATTGGAAATTTTAACAATTCCAGGGGGCTGCAGCCCCTTGGCACCCCTATCCGCCTCTTACCTCTCTGCCTAGGCTACAGGCCTAAGACGGATTTTCTTAGTAATGATGATTGTGTCTAATTTGCATCGAGTTTTAATGAAATAAATCAGTACTCTCTGTACCATTTTTTATTTGATGAACTATTAAATAGCGTTGTTTAAGAATTAAGTGAATGTTTAATATCGTATTGATTTTGATCACTAATAATTATTGATAATGAGTACACAAAACAATAAGTTGAAATTATAATCCAGGGTTTAAATATTTGTGAATGACAGTGTGCTTCAAAAATGTTCTTGCTGTTGGATATTTATTCAATTTTTTTTTCACACATGAGAGAATAAATCACCAAACACAATGTTTTTAAAAAATCATTGCAAAAAAAAATCGTGACATGCTGTATTAGTATATTTGGAAATCTATGTTTGTGTGCCGTAGGGTGTGCTCTTAGTTTGGTTAATGACAAATATTTGACGGATACAAAATTACAAATCGTAAATTCCAAAATTCTTTCGTCAAAATACAGCTTTTCAAGTTTAGGACCATGATGCAATATACCTGACTCTGTTCTACAGAATTTAAATACAAAATCTAATGATACATGTATTTTGCAATTTGTTGTTTCTCATTATTTATTGTTTATTCAGTGAAGACTGGTTTTACAATATAAAATACAATGATTGTTTCTATACTACATTTATGTAAAAAGTAAACCAACGAATACTTTTTCCCCCAGATTTTAGACGTTGTTTTTGCCGGTGTTTTTGGTCCATCTTTTCCATATTGTATGATGCTGCTGGTATAGACACTAAAGTCTTGTGCACATAAATTATGATACAGTGTATGTAGCATAATTAATTATCATAATCAGTATTATGTGCTGTATTATAGTATTAATGACTGCTTTGAGAGAAATAGTTGTTTTATTACGCTCAAGGGAAGGTTAGAATTGTGCTATTCCCCGAGGCTTGCCGAGGGGAATAGCCCAATTGTAACCTTCCCGAGAGCTTATGAAAACAACTATTTCTCGAATATTAAAGCAGTCATTAATACTTTTATATGCCGAAAAAAAATAGACTAAAAAATAAAAAATAAAAAATATTTTTCATTTTTGTCGAAGACGGGATTCGAACTCTTGCGTACAAAAGGTGATGTGTTTAAGGTAAGCGCCTCAGACCTCTCGTCCATCGCGCGGTGGTTACATGCTTGGCAGTTTTGTACAATATATACATTAAAATGAATTGAAACCGGCTTCGCGTGTGATCAATGCTTCGCAAAAGCTCCATATACGGACTCTTCTTTTACTTTTGCAATGCATATTGGCACGAACTTAGATCAAGATCTATCGGCAGATGTTGTTTTTTGGTTTTTGGAAGTTTATTTTCGTCTTCATGTCAACAATGCAAGATAAAATTGTCGGTAAGATCGATCGAGATTCAATTGTATTGAAATTACCGACCAATATCCTTCGCACACATAAGGTATCCTCCATCGCTCAAACCATTTTTTAACATGTAAACCTATGGGGTAACCATGGAGTAACCATGGTTATTAAAAATATTGAAATGTTTATGCATGGTTACCGAGAATTTTACAGGAACAGTTGAAGTTTATGAATGCAATTCGACCAATCAGATGGCTGGATTTCTTAAGTGAGGTATATAATGTTCAATATTGTATTATGAATGAAATGATAAATATGACAATAACTTAAACACACTCTGAAAACGAAGTCAGCACTATTCCCATTGTAATTTTTCTTTGGTAAGCTAATATTATACTATAATATTATTTATAATTTTTTCTTACATTACATTTTAAGTGTATTATGCAATACAGGGCTCTTTTGCAAATCGTTAATTTACGTACTCAAGAGACTACCCTGTATAAAGAACACTGAATAATAAACAAACAAATAAATCACAATATTTTCTCATTATAGTTACCAAACCACAATGGAATAGACCTGTATCAGCTGTTATTGTTAATGGACATCAATTCTATTCAATTTTCGATTCATATTTTAGTGGGATAAGCGAGAAAAAAAAGTTATGCAAAGATCGAATATGCAGAAGAATATGTGATTTCGTTTTTGTGTTTTGTTTTCTTACGAAAATGATGGTAATGTTCAAAGATTAATTTTGAAATCGTAAGAAGTAAATATTAACTTTGTGTGAAGAAAGAAAGAATAAAAAATGCAGTGTACAGTGATACAAAGTGTCTTTTCACTATTAAAATTCTCAAGTGCAATTTATCACACACAATCACAGTTATTCAGATATTTGCATTGTTGTTACTCTTATATGGCGTCTTTACCAGAAAGACGATATGGTACGAGTGGTACAGAAGACATTGATGTTGTACGATGTTGAAGTTGCGAATAACGACGGGCTTACGGCGGCCAACGTTATATTGTATTATACATAAATTTCTCTTTCGATATTATTTTTTGAAAGTGCCCCTTCCCCTTTTCAACTCTTATAAGTGCCCCTTTTCCTTGACAAGTGCCCCTTTTCCTTTGACAAGTGCCACTTTTCCTTTGACAAGTTCCCATTTTCCTTTCCAATAATTGCCTGTTTTCCATTCTCATAAGTGCCCTTTTTAATCTCTTGTAGGCTAAGTGCTCCTTTCGGATACAAGAAATATCTTAAGTGCCCCGTTAACCTCTGATAATTGCCCATTAAAATCTGAGAGGTGCCCCTTTTACTTTGACAAGTGATCCTTTTCCTTTGTAAGAAGTGCTCCTTCCACTTTTAATAACTACCCCATTTTAACTCGGATAAGCGGCCCTTTTTCTTTCTAATATGTGCCCCTTTTCCTTATGATAAATGCCCCCGTTTAAAAAAGAGCCACTTCCCCTTCTCATTATTGCCCCTTTTCACCTATGAAAAGTGACCCTTTTCATTCCCATAAGTGCCCCAACTCAAATATGAGAGATACTCATTTTACTTTGACAAATGCCCCCGAGTCCCCCCCTGCATGGTAAGTGCTCTTTTCATCTCTGATGAGTGTCTCTTTTCACATCAAATAAATGCCCCTTTTTTCAACAAATGCAAATTTTCCTTTATGATAAGTGCCACTTTTTCATTCTCATAAGTGCCCCTTTTTCATATCTGGTCAGTGCCCCTTTTCAGGTGCGATAAGTGCCCGTTTTCACCTCTGACAATCTCCTTTTTAACAATGATACGTGCCCCTTTTCCTTTCTAATAAGAGACCTATCCCCTTTTCACAAATGCCCCTTGTTCACACCTCTTATAAGTGCCCCCTAACAAAATCTGATGGATGCCCCTTTTCCGTCGATAAATGCGCATTTCCAATTATCATAAGTGCCCTTTTTCATCCCTGGTGAGTGCCTCTTTTTTATAGGTGTGAGAATGAAGTGCCCTATTTTCGCCTCTAATAATTACCCCTTTTAGACCTTATCCCTCTCGATAAGTGTCTCTTTCCTCTCAACATTTATTTATTTATTTATTTTATTTCCAGGCAAGATGATAACATACAAAACATCACAAGGTTAACAAATGATAGAACATACTGTAACATATAAATGATATTTAGCACCAGCCAATGCCTGAGGATCACCTAAAAGAATTTAAAAATTCTGTCTAGAGGCTCTCCACGTTGGCTGGTGCATACATAATATAAAGATAAGGTCAACACAATTTATAAATGAATGTGTAACTAAAACTAACGGTAATATACATGTAGATCAAATACTGTTAGGATTATTATAAAGAAGGATAAACACGCCCTTAATTGCGAGCGACTCAGAGCAATTTCCCCCCATAGATGATATAATTATGTTACTTAAAAAAGGTCTTTTAAGTCTTCTGTTATGAGAATGTTCTTATAATCCCATCAGGGAGGGATTTTTCCTCTTTATAAGATGTCTAAGATAAATCTTAAATTTTTCCTTGCTCGATCGCAAATAAACTTGCTGACCATCACGCCCAACTGCAAAGTTTTGTATGATGTATTGTATAAAGAGAAAACAAAATTAAAATCAACCCTGATAATGTAATCACAATGAAGGGGTATATACCAATGTCTAAAAATTGGTATATTTTTCGCTATGATATTTGAAGGTGCCCTTTTTTCTCTCGGCCAGAAAGTGCCCTTTTTAATTGTTGGTGCCCCCCCCCCCTTCCCCTACTTTAGACGTCGCTCCGTCGCCACCCCTGTGCTCGCATGTTTGTTTCATTATAGTTAATACTGACGATTACCAGTAAAATTCGTTTGGGGACTGAATTTTATTGTTTTCATTCGAAAGATGCCCGAGAAAGATGCAACTAAAATATCGAACCTAATCCACCACCACCACCGAGTCGACCACTTCATTCCGTTCATTCGGCGTAGTCTAGTTTCAGACAATTGTGTAAGTATGTAGTCATGCCGTAATATAAATGATTGCATATTTGGAATATGATAACGTTTAGTGGTATATAAAATCAATCAATATCATTTCTTATCCATGCTGAACCAGATTCAATCAAAACAAAAAAACATCTATCTTAAATTTTAAAATCGAGCAAATTATCGTCCGAGCAAAATCCCCCCGTTATAGAATGAACGAGCCCAAGTACCACACGAGGCTCTTTCGGTCAAAGGGCACGTATCGCACTATCTTCTGCGTGTTGTATGTCGTGTTACGAAAAGGCGTCTGCTAGATCTGGGAGTGCATCGCCAAGCGACTGTGTTTTTCCAGCCCGCTACACTACCGGCGCCGTGACTTCATTACATGCTCCGAACTTTTGCTCGGACTTGTCAAAGTAAGTCATATTCATTCGATTTTTTCTGTCTTATTACTTCGAATATTGATCGCATAAACTTGAGGAAATCGTACATAAATGTTAAACAGGAATTAAGCTATACAATTTTCACTATTTTCAGGTCAAATAAAGTGTGATTCGAGCTGCAAACATGGCGAATTCTGTCAATATTTTCGAGTCCGTGGGCGGTGTATTCGGAGAGATGACATTGGCAACAATGATTCTTGTTTCAACGATATTTGTCCTTGGCATTGCATGGGCCTTCAAGAGTCTACTTGGACCTCAGAACAAGGTAATGTTAGATCTGTAAATATGAATTTAAAATAAAAATAAAAGCCTTTAGCTTTGCCCTGTAAACAATCTGAAATTTACAAACAAAACCATGCCATCCTGTGTGCATGGCCATGGTGTGTGAGTGTGAGTGATTGTGGTGAAACTAACTGTATGAAAGTTTTTTCCATCTTCACTTCATGCACAATTCAGATTCAAAGTCTCTAGACTGTCATGTCAGAGTCATTATGTCATGAATAAATTGTCAATGATGCTTGACTGTAAATTTGTATGGACTATTTTCTTGTTGGTGCTGTTATTGTTAATTCATGAGCACTTCAATCAAGGCTCAACTGAGTAAAATTGAGTAGACTCGGTTTGACTCGGAGTCTGACTGCATGAGCTCTGACTCAGGAGTCTGAGCTGAACCTAGATTTTTGTAAGCATTATTTTGTTTAGATGTTCAAATGTGTTTTTAGTTGGTGGACTTCATATTATCATTCATTTTCTCTCCCATTTGATCCAGCAAAGCATGCCAAAAGACAAAAGGCAAAGCCTAACTTAAAGTCATAATGCTCATTTGTTCGTGTCTCCGGCCTACTCTCCTTACTTACTAACTTACTACTTAAACTGACTTAGCTTAGATCTTGATCTTCGGAGTAGTTGCTACAGTACAACCGGCAGTGACAGACACCTGCCAAGGGGTGCGAGATAGGACTCTTGTAGCATGGCGTGTGCCCCCATATACAAACACAATTAACATTGATAAAAGAGTACTAAAGCTATTAGATCTAGTCTAAATTCATTAAAATTACTCTTAACCTTATAGTTATAAATATATTGCAGCAAAAAGCACACAAAACAAATACATACATGTAGTCTACATGTAAATTATGAATCGATTGATTTGGTCGATCAAGTTCGATTACACAAACATTTCTTATGGACAGAGATCCTAACAATTACAGAGCTTGGTCTCGTTGCTCTGTTCGCCAGCAGTTCGATGATATGGAATCTTGCGACACATTACTCACAAGCAGGGGCTGCGATTCCTTTAATGAAGGGGGGGGGGGGGGACAAAATGCGAGGGACATATATTGTAAAATGTGCTTACGAGTTACGTGATAGATACCAACGGAATACAGATTTTCTACAATACTTGTACATTTTGAGCAAGAAGATTTTTGCATTTGTATTAGTGTAAACGCTGCACTCTTGGGCCCTCCAGTACCTTAAAGTGTGTCACAGTCTTTAGTCAGTATTTGCTATACATTTCATGGAGGTACTTTTTCACATTTTCCGGGGGGGGGGGGGGGGGGGGGGGGGGAGAAGGGGGGATGATTTAGACTACAACTTCATCAGTTTCTCTACAATTGTCAGCTGATGTTTCTACACAACCGTCAATTGCCTTTCATAATCAACAAACCAGCAATTCCTTTTGAAATCATCTCTTTTGTTCACTGCTGGTCAGCCTATTCAACATTGTGACTCAATTGAATATAAATCAGGCAAGCTCACCTGTTGTTGAAATACCTCCACTACTGTACCCTAGTAGATGTTTATGTATCATGGCAACAACTGGCCAATCAAGAGACATTCTGGAAAAAAGCACATGCACATTTTTCTAGATTCATTCCATGTGCACCATCTTGGTAGAAGGATTTCACCCTGAAAGCAAGATTTTCCTGCTATTAAAGTCACATGCAACTGTATTACATTATGTTTTATCAGCTGCATTTATCACCAAGAGGAATTCTCATATAGATTTAAACCATAGGATATCATTTCGCGTTGTAAAAATATTCATATTCGCTTGTGTTATCTGAGGAGGATTTTTAGTGTCAGGCGCAATTTTGTTTTGACGCGTTTCATCGAGGCCTCGCAGACGCGGTCCCTTCATTACCTATTAGGGACTTTTAGATGTACAGGACGAGAACGTGGACCGCCATGTGTGACATCCTTTTAAGGCACTGCCGGGCACGGCCCAGTGCCTTAACACAATGTCATTCGCGGCAGTCCACGCTCTCGTCGTGTAAATCTAAAAGTCCCTATTAGCGTTTTGAAACCCATGGAAAGAAATTTGTGTGTATATATTTAATGGGTGATAATTATATGGACATCATGCCCAGAGGCCCCAGATGAGTTTTTTTTGTTAGATTCCCACATCTGATACTATCCTAGCAGTTCAAATGAGGAATCTTCATCAAGTTACTGGTGAGCTAATGAAGTTATCTTTTATGTTAGAAATTCATTACTTGAATACCAACAGTGGTAAAGATCCATTATTTTTATAGAAATGTTTTTCCTTTTCCTTTCTTGCAGGACGTCAAACTCCCTCCACGCTTGCCGACTGGTATCCCTTTCCTTGGCCAAGCTGTGGCATTCAATAAGAGTCCCATAGACTTCCTTGAGGATGCATATGAAAAGGTAAGGTATTGTAGAGTGATCCTAGCACAATTAACTGCCACCCCTCGACTATTATTCCCCTCCCCCTTCAATCATCTACCATTAGGTCTTTAAATCGCCCTGGAAATCTAGCTCTGGACGATAACCCTTGCCCCCCCCCCCCCCCCACTTTTTTTTCAAAACATATCCTTTCACATGATTGGTAATAGAGCTTCCATTTCATTTTTGAGGGGGGGGGGGGGGGGACATTTCCAAAAGTGGTCTATACCTTTAAAAGCTTTTGTCCACAGGTCCTTTCTTACATTGTTATGAAGCAATCGAGTGACTACACTGTTTATCAGTCTGATCACCATTTAATTATGAATGATTTGTCTGACAGTACGGCGATGTGTTCTCCTTCACGATGGTTGGTAAGACGTTCACCTACCTGATCGGGTCCGAGGCCAGCGCTCTCCTCTTCAACAGCAAGAATGAGAACCTGAACGCAGAGGAGGTCTACAGCAACCTCACGGTGCCTGTCTTTGGAAAAGGCGTGGCCTACGATGTCCCCAATCCAGTAAGTTAAATCAACTTAATAATTGACTACAATTAATAGAGGGGATTGGAAATTTGTACCACTGTTGAAAAACTAGTTTTATCTTTAATTTGTGAAAGATAAAAGGTTAGGATTTAGTTGTAATTGGGCTTCAGGTTTGGGTTAGGTAAAGGGTTACAGGGTTCAGGGTTGAACTTTTGAATTCACTTAGTGGTAAAAAATTGGTAAATGGTGAGAGCGAACAGTGGCATGAATGACCTGCCATGGTTAGTTGATCTTAGTCTTTGTGAAACACCCCCAGGTGTAGTAAATGGGTACCTAGTATGGGGGGAAAATCCTTGTATTCTTGAGCGCCTTATGTTATCATCGTAGCTTATCTAAACTCCAGGTAATAACATGATTAGAGGGCCCTCAGGGATAATGATGAGGCCACCATGGACAAGACATAATATTGTTACCATTATTTTGTGGTTGTTTCTTGCTAGGTGTTCGTGGAACAAAAGAAGATGCTCAAGACTGGTCTCAACATCCAGCAGTTCAAGAGGCATATACCACTGATAGAGGAGGAGACGAGAGAATATTTCAACAGATGGGGAGACAGTGGAGAAAAGAGTAAGATTGGATTGTAGAAAGAACAAAGTGTTTCCACGAAATACTCGGCATTGTCTGTTTAATTTGAACTTTATGCGATATCCATAAAATAAAGGAGAATATGACTGCTGTACTTATAATCTACAAAAGGAAGCAAATAGTCATTAAATATGGTCAAAATTTCTAATAGATATTATTGACAATATGAAGCATGAGGAAGAACATATTCGCATTTACTTTGAAATACCTGTTTGACTTATACATCATAGGAATTGTACGTAAATGATGTTTGAAAATGTCTGTGCAAATGAAGTAGTGAAAAATTTGTGCATTGGGACAGTTACATGACATGTCCTTAATAAGGGCAGCTAGTGTATACAGAAAAGATAGAACTCTAATACTTGTTGTCATATTTCATTCGTCTCATTCTTCCATTTTTTTCAGATCTCTTTGTTGCCTTGTCCGAGTTGATCATTTTGACCGCTAGCAGATGTCTACATGGTAAGATCGTATTCACCTTCTCATATATATAAAAAAAAAAAAAAATGGCAGCCTGGTGTAGATGAGAGGTTTACCGAATATAAACATATTCTAGGCTTATTCTCTGTTCTACTAAAAATCATTGACTTAGTTTTCTTGACATTCATGCTCAGACCAAACTCTTCACTTTTGACTTTTACAATATCCAATACATGTTGTAACTCTGCTTCATTCTCTGCGCAAAGTACAGTGTCATCAACATAACGTAAATTATTAATATTTACACCCCCAATACTAACACCTTTCATATCTGAAATTTCCCTGAATACCAACTCTGTGCACAAGTTGAACAGAGATGGGGACATTACGCACCCCTGACGTACTCTTTTGATTTTTGTGTAACCTGTAATTTCATTGTTAATTTTGATGGCAGCTGTCTGCTCCCAGTAAAGTTTAGATATGAGACGTATGTTCTTACCATCTAGATTAATTTTTTGTAAGCTTTCAATTAATTTGTCGTGGTGAATTTTGATTAAAGATAAACTTGAGTTCTGGTAATGCGATTGCATTGTGAAAGAAAAGGTGTGGAATGGATCAGAAAAGTTGATCATATAGCATGTAAGTAATGGTGTGTAATGCAAGGTTCTGGAGTCATCAAAATCATCATTAATTTGGCAGAGTCTTGGTAAAGTAACAATCACTTACACAGAAAGATGTATATGGGACAACACACATGGTGTTGGGGCTAGTACTACCCTGATTTCCTTATCTTTCTATGCTCATTACTCAGCCAGTATACATTTTCTTCCAAAATTGTTTGGCACATGACATTTATTTGTAATCTTGAACATTCAGTGTAAGTTTTGTTAGATTCTGTGAGAATTCATTTTCTTTTTTACCAGAACTCAAGTTTATCTTTAATCATGATTACATTGTGCTTAAAACCTGTAAAGGATTGTTTTTCCCCTCTTTATTAAAGATGCAATTTTTCGCACTACGACCTCACAAATCTTACAACATTTGCTTGGTCACTTTGCTCGCAAATGAATATTCAGACCATCACACCCAACTGCAACTTATGATGCTTAATCAGTATGTTGAACCATGTAGAGAGAGAAACAAATACCGGTATTGGAATCATCCCTGATACTGTAATTACAATGTAGAGCTAAATATGCCAATGTCTAAAAATTGGATATTTTCGCTTTGAGGTTTCCCTGTGTAGGTGACCCTTTTTTCCAGAAAGTGCCCTCCCCAGACTAATTGTCCATCTGTCTTTTCATGTACCACTATATTTTACCAAGCCTTCTTTAGTTCTAGAAGGATGTGATCATATTATGAACAAATTAGAACAAAATTCAGATGCATCAAAAGCTTTAAACCATGTACTCCTTCAGGTACGTGCACATATGACGGTAACTCTTTAATCTGTTTGGTCTGACATCTTTGTGAACTTTGTTTATCTTTGTTTTGTGTGATCTTCCTATCTTTCCATTTATTGATATCAAACACTTTGAATGTCTGAAGTGCAGTGTATGTCATACCAATCCCATTTGCTTGTGTACTCTAAACCGTAAGTGCACGTTTACAAGAAAGATATGCAAGTGCAATAACCGGGGATTTTTTTTCTTTGTCTATTTTTAAATACATTTCATCAAATTTTGTAGATTTGTTAGTTCATTGCAAGGCAAACATGTTAAAGTCTACCTGCACTAGATGGCCATGAGGGATTCAATTTCCCTGCGTGGTCAGCGACAGGTGGTTATCTCATCAAATCAGCTCTAAATTAACATAAGAAAAAGGGGACCATCTGGACCAATGGGTACCGCTTAGGCATTATTTGCTATATAGAGGGCGCAAGTAGCTACTAGTAGTGCAGTGGCCCTTTAAAGGGAGTGGGTCATCAGTTTCCATGTGCAAAAGGCCATAAATTGCTAACACCAGACATGCCTGCACACAGTAAACCCGTACACCCCCTAGTCTCTTGGAGCGTCTTGGGGAGAGGGACAAGTTAGGTAATAAATTTACCATTCGGAGGAATGGATGGGGAAATGCAAAGCATTACAAAGGCCAGTTGGTCATAAAACTGAAGGCTTATCCTAGTGATTGACAACGCCTTTTATCGGGCGTTGAATTCCTCATGAGAGCCCACTCCTATGCGTCTTTAACGTCATAACCTTTGACTTGTAGGTAAGGAGATCCGCAGTATGCTGGACGAGGAGGTAGCCCAGCTCTATGCAGACCTTGATGGAGGCTTCACCCATCTTGCCTGGCTGGCTCCGAGCTGGATACCCTTCCCCAGCTTCCTCAGGAGGGACAGAGCTCATAGAAAGATCAAGCAAATATTCTACAAGGTGATTGGGCTCCCCTACGGTTGCAGTTTGATTTATTCCTCAGCCAGTTGATTACCATAAGACGTGATTACTACTCGAAATTGTATATTGAATCCAAAATGTTAGGGCTAAGTAAGCTTTGAAATTTAGAACATTTTCGTACATTGTATAGTTTGAGATCATGAAGGTGTTTGTGTGTTAAAGATAAACATTGACAACAAAAAATCAGCCATAAATAACTAGAATTTAGTGAACGGTTAGCACAGTTGTAAACTTAATGGCAAAGTAGAGGGCATGTATGCAGGGTCTTCAAGATTCTGCACATTCAGATACACATTTATTAAACCTGGGTGCAGAATGGCAAATGTCTTGTTAAAGGACATAATTGCTGTGGTTGGACCCAAACCACAAAAAATGTGATCCAGTCCGGTGAAGTATAAGCTAGACCATGACCCCTCTCACTAAAAGAATCCATGACCAACATGTATAAAATTACCCTACCACAGGCTATCGCCAAGCGACGCGAGACTGGAGTCGAGAATGACATGCTACAAACCCTGATTGATTCCAAATACAAGTCAGGGCGCCCCCTATCGGACGACGAGATCGCAGGGATGTGTATAGGTCTGCTCCTGGCCGGTCAACACACTTCATCTACAACCAGTGCTTGGCTTGGATTCTTTCTTGCTAGGGATAAAGAAGTGCAGGTAATATTTATTCTAATTCCAATTTTCAAATTCAATTTCAATTCCAATTTTCAAATTTAATTTCAATCCAATTTCCAATCCAATTTGGTTGGCTAGTATTCTTTCTTGCTAGGGATAAAGAAGTGCAGATAATATTTGACAAATAGTTAATTCTAAAATCCAATTTTCAAATTCAATTTCCAATCACTTTCCAATCCAATTTGGTTGGCTAGTATTCTTTCTTGCTAGGGATAAATAAGTGCAGGTAATATTTGACAAATAATTTTTTTAATTCCAATTTTCAAATCCAAATTCAATTTCAAATCCAATTTTAAATTTTAAATCCAATTTTAATTTTTAAAATAAAATGTCATTAATAACGGTTCAGTTGTGTTAGCTTAGGATTGTGTGTTGCTAGAGATAAAGAAGTGCAGGTAATGTTTGACAAATATTTATTCTAATTCCAATTTTCAAATTAAATTTCAAATCCAATTTCCAATTAAAAAAAAATGTCTTTGATAATGATTTACTTGTGTTGGGTTAGGATTGTGTTGCTAGAGATAAAGAATTGCAGGTACAATCATAATGATATTAGGCCAGGAGTTGAAGAGCTATACTGGCCCAGGGTCATAGAATAAGATACCTGTTCCTCAAAATTGGACGACCTTTAAAAGTTAGCCTCTTAAATGTGACGTTTTTAGCAGTCAAACAAATCAACACATGCATGCCTCGGCGCAGATCGGTATATTCAACAAACAAAGTCCATTAATCCATTTTCAATTTGATACACAATTCAACATTCCAAATCTGAATCCGATTTTCAGTTGGGCTGTAAAACGAAATTCTGATTCTTTGCATGGCAGATAACCAAGTGTTGATGCAGCTTTTCATGTATAATTAAATAAGTAATTACTTGTTTTGTTTTCATTTAATTGTTACAGGATCGATGTAATGCAGAGCAGATCAAGGTGTGTGGTGATGCATCGACAGAGGTCTCTTATGATCAGGTGTGTATGAGATAAATCATTAAGAATGATAGAAACCCTTAATCAAGCTCAATTATTAAAGCGTATTACCCAGTGCCATTAACAGCATTGTGGATATTTGGAGAGGTCTTCTCTAAACTGGAGGTCTGATGTGAAAAAGTTGTTGTAGTTGTTGGTTTTTTGTTTGACGTTCAGTGAAATTTGACTATTAATGCCCAGACTGTTTTTTTTAAAACAGTTTATCAGTCGAGTCATCATAGTCCCTAGGTTGGAAACTCTGTGTGCTTTTGTGCTTTGCTGGTCCACTGCTGGGAATGTAAAAAAGAATTCTGACATCCTCCCTTCCTCCTCTGATACCCCCCCCCCCCTTCCCTCACAAAAAAGGGAGATGCAGTCCCTGCAAGGCAGCAAGGCATTTTTTTTTAGAGAGAAAAATGTTTTATCATTGTTGTTGGCATTATTTCTTCACTAATCAAAAATGAAATAAAATACAAATTTTGTGTGAGGATAAACAAGCTTTTTAGGAAAAAAATTAGAAGGAAACTTTTGATTGTATTCATGCCCACATCATTGCCTGTGAACAGCAAGACATTTTATTAGAAAGAAGAATGTGTTATCATTGTTGTTGGCATTATTTCTATGTTAATGAACAAGAAATAAAATAAAATACAAAGTTTGTGTGATCATAACCTTAGTATTCAGGAAGAAAAGGAAGGGAAATTTCTAATCATGTATCATTCTTTCTCACAATTATCATACAGACTACAAATTATGTATACTTATGTTTAGACACACTGTTACTACGATATAAGGATTTGTTTTCAAAATTTGTTTATGTATGATTTTCTTGAGGACTTGATTTTTTTTGATTTTTTTTACTTGCTGGGTTTACATTTACATTTGAAATTGTATCTGTATTCTTTCTGGTATATTATGTTTACTATTCTCCATGTTATGATGTTTGTATATGTATGTCTTTATATGTATTTTTATGTTATGCAGGGCTCCCAAGTATAACAGTATTTTAACTGCTGATGGGGCTACCCTGTTGAAATAAAACTAAATAAATAATAAATAAATATATTATTTGCTGTGTTTTGTTTCCAGCTCAAAGACATGCAACTGCTTGACCACTGTGTGAAGGAAGCACTGAGACTCAGACCACCTATCATGACTATGATGAGGGTTGCTAAATCTCCCCTGGTAAGTGTACCGGTCATTGGTCCCTTGGTGCCAAGGGAGTCGTGAGGTAGACCAGGGTGTGTTGGCAAATTTTCAAACAAGAAAAGCTCTCAAATACGCAACAAAAAGGATTAAGGTTGTTGTAGTTGTTGTTGCTGTTGTGTACATTTGCAATAAATTATTCAGATGGGGGTTGTTACACTCCTACACACCCAAGGATATTGAAATCCTGTAATAAAAATCCGTAATATAATTCCAAATTCACTGATCATGAGAAACATGGATATGAGCAAATGGGACTGAGCAATAATCTAAAGGCCTATCAGAACCATTTGTAATTGAATCATTGTAGCAGTTATATGGGTATTTCTAGTTGAGGACTATTTTTCCTGGCATTCTTTGCTATTTCTCTTCTGCATTTTGATATGAAAAAGAGAAAGCTAAAAGGCATATTATGATTTACAAATGAACCTGTATTGTATTGTAGTCAAATTTTGTTTTGAATGTTACATCTTTTGTGAAATTACAGGATTTAAGTGTTTTTGTGGCATGAAAGGATTATTGTAAGTTTGGATTTTTAGAGGAAACTGAGGTTCACTTTCTTATAAACCATCTTTGGCTTGCAGACCTACAAGGACATGACTATTCCTGCTGGACATCAGGTTTGCGTGTCACCAACGGTCAACCAGAGGCTGAAGGACAACTGGATGCCTGGACCTAAAGAATTTAACCCAGACAGGTAAGATGATAATGATTATGATGATGACGATGACAATGATGATGAAAATCTTGAGAAGGAGGTGCAGGAACAGGAGCAGGAGTAGGAGGAGGAGGAAGAGGCGGATAATATTTGTGATGGTGGTGGTGGTGGTAGTGGTGTTGGTGGTGATGATGGTAATGGTGGTTGCAGGGGGTGATCGTGATGATGGTCATGGCGATAGTGGTCACTGTAAGGATTATAATGATGGTGGTTGCGATGATAGATTTGGTGGTATTGATTATGTTGATGATGATAATGATAATGTTGATGATGATGATGATTATGTTGATGATTATGATGATAATGATGATGATGATGATGATTATGTTGATGATTATGTTGATGATTATTATGATGATGATAATGTTGATGATTATGTTGATTATTATAATGATGATGATGATGATGATGATAATGTTGAAGACGATGATGATGATTATTATAATGATGATGATGATGATGATGATAATGTTGATGATTATGATGATTGTGGTGGTCAAGTTGACGGTGTTGGTGGTAGTGGTGATGACGATGAGGACAAAGATGATAATGAATGTGGTGAATAATGAAGGTGATTTTTGCATTCCAGCGTAATGAAATTTCCTCCTAGTACTTCAATTTGTTTGACCTACCCAGTATTTCAAACTCTAGTCACACAGCTATTATAAACCGACCCCACACCGAACAATTATCGCCCATTCAGGGTAATACTATTTTATGTGGGGTATGTTGTCTGTCTTGAGTTAGTTTGACTATAAAGCATCCAGTGAATGTGCTAATTAGCTGACATTTGATTAACCTACAACAGGGAGCATCTTGACTAGTTAATGGAAATTAAGATTTAACTAGCTTAAGAAAAGGCATTATACATTTGAAATATGTGAGGCTTCAGCTTTTCCACTATTTTGTGAAATTCTTTTCTTTGAGATAGGGAGTCATACTTCAGTAAAATTCAATTTTAAATTTCAGTTTATGATCAGTATATGGACAGTGTTTTAACATGTCCTACTTCTTTGCTTGATTCTCTACTCGGTTCTAAGGTCTTATTACTTTATTGAGATTACGAGTTTCGTCTCCCTTGCTTCATCCGCAAAGAAGCGACATTACTTTGTATATAGTTTACATATCTACGGTGTACTGTGCAATATTTTATTTTAGGTGACCAATTCCCTACAATTCTTTTATTTTCTTTCTTCTCATTACAGATTCCTTGATGAGAGCAAGTCCAACAGCGAGAAGTTCTCCTACGTGCCCTTCGGGGCGGGTCGCCATCGATGCATCGGCGAGAACTTTGCCTATGTCCAGATCAAGACCATCTGGTCAGTCATGCTCAGGATCTTCGAGTTTGAGCTGGTCGATGGCTACTTCCCCGGGATCAACTACCAAACAATGATCCACACGCCTCTTAATCCCATCATCCGTTATAAACGCAGGACGGAATCATCATGAGGGGTTGGATTAGAAAGCCAGGGGGGTGTTTCACAAAGCCGTTTTTCAATGACAAATGCCAGAAATCAGTGACAAGTCTGCTGATAACCAATCAGAAGCAAGGATTTCAGTAGCTTATTACAAAAAATGTCATTTGTCACTGATGACAAGTTTTGTGAAACACCCCCCTGGTCGTTGTGTCTAGCTAATTCCAGTATTGTGTTCATGTCTGCTGTAGGAATTTCTGTGTGTATGGAGGATACATGTGATAGCATACTAGCTACGTGTCTTTTATATGGAAAATGTTGATTGTAACCGAACAGTATGAATCAAATCTCTCACATTCTTTTATGTCTATTTTGGGGTCACAAAGGATTTAGGAGCACATAATATTGATGTAATTAACACTTTATTTTATTTTCTCCTTTCGTGAGACGTATTTGTCTGAATCACAAAGAGCAGTCCCATCTATTAATTTTCTTGTAATGAGACAGGGAGCTTGATGTTGTATGTGATATATGATACGATATACTAACCTGATAATGACAGCTCCCTATACTTATGCTTGAAGAAATTAATTGTTCGTCCACTAGGGTTGCTTTGAAATTCTAATGGAAATAGAATGTTTTTGCATATATTTTAGCAGCAGCTGTTCAAGGTTTTATTTATGATTCCAAGGTCCTTTAATTTCCTTTTTAAAACATGAACCAAAATGGTAGTTGTGATGTGAATTAACAGGAGTCTGTATTCTTTTATTGTGTGGGTATATCTGATTGTTGTAAGTTTACCCAATGTCGCTTAGATACAACTACCTACATACATATGGGAGTTAACTCTTTATATGCCACAATGTATTTATCACAGGATAGATATAACAAGGCTTCAAGATTGTTTGTTTGTTTTCAGTGCAAGAATAATCTATACTGAAGTTAAAAGGGTTGCCATGGAGCTATAATCTAACCAAGATGGGATATGAATAATTTTGCAAAGCCTCCGTGTTGCACAAAGCAATCCTTCTGTCAGTTGGTGCCTATTCTTTTGTGCAAAATTGCAACCATACATAGAAGTGAAGAAAGCGACCAAAGTGTTAATATTTGGTTGTTTTCAAGAAATTTACAGGAGCACTTGTTTGAGGAGTAGTTGGGGTGGGGAGGGGAGGGGAGAGATTGGGTAATATTATCCAAGGCAGTACATGTACATGCTTGTGTGAATTTGTGTGTGAATTTTGTAACTCCTCTGGAGAACCGGTATTTAAAACTCATGGCAGAACCTAGTCCCAATCAAGATTGTGTAGAGTTTCACTGTCCAATAAAATCATTTGCAATTGCTCTTATATGATGGACAGGTTGGCTTTATTGGACGAGCTCTTGCTTTGAACTTGGAATTTTTAAAAGTATTTTCATGCATTTTATTGTCTGTGGATTAACTATTTCACCAATTGCTTACAAAATATCTAGTAATGTGTATTATTATTACAAACAAATGTTATGAAACATAAATGTTGTGAGCATTGCAAATTAATGTTTTGAATCCAAATAATAGGAAATTTGTTGAATTGAAAAAAAGGTAATTATTTGGAAGTCATCAAGGAGGCAATTGTATAAAATTGAATTTGTAGAAGTACATGTTTTACCATACTTCTCAGAGAAGCACTGTTGTTGGGAGACAGTGTGTAAATGTTTGTTGATGTTTATGATTTGTGAATAAAAAACTGATGAAGTGAACTTGCATCATGTCTTGCTTACGAGTAATCTGTAGTAGAAAATAATAGCGCCCTTTCCACTTCATACAAAGTGCTTACATATCCAAGTTACCAATCACTGGCAGACAGACAAGCTCCCTCTTCAACTGAAATCATCGCCAATAGTAGAACGATTCAGAGTTTGAAGAATATCTATTCTGAAACCATATGCATTCATTTGTCTTCAAACTCTGTTTGAATAGTTCTACTATTTGCGATGATATCACTTGAAGAGGGAGCCCGTTTGAATGAAGGTCACCGATCATGCTAGACTAGAGCGCTGCACGTTGTTTGTCACTTGGATATGGATGCCATCTGTAAGCACATTGTATCCAGTCTGACCAATTGACCTGTGAAAAAAAACTTGCATTCACACAATTTTCATTTTATGTGTAATTTTCCAGCACATTCATTTATTTCAGGAATGTCTTACTTGAACATCTCCACATCCGTTTACGTTTTCCCTGTAAACACATTTTGTTTTGTATCTTTGAAGGCACCATATATAATTAGACATGAACGAGTGTCCTTAAGTGAACGTAAATGATCTACTCTACTACTGCCTTTCTAGCTTAGCTACAAACTGCACATATACATGTATGTAGTCGGGTGTATTAAAGAACATTCACATTTCATATATATATCTGGAAACCTGCCTTCCAACAGCTTTATGGCATTTTACCTCGCAAATGTCACTAGGACTTACTAAGGATTTGAGTGGTTAACATGGAACCATGTACCACGCCCAAAGTGAAAAGAATCCTGCAGGACTACATGCATCACTAACCATAGCTTCAACTGATACTGAAATGCCCCAAATCATGAACTGTTTTCCTCAGCAAACAACGACTTAAAAAATGATTGCTTTTCTTAAGAATTTAGTGTGCCCAAAACTATTCAATAATTTTTTTTAATCACAGGGCTCTTATCCATAAGTCCCGTAATATTGCGTAGAAATGAAAAAAAGATATTACTCTATTGGTTCAGAATATAACTTGTGATTAATTAATTTGTTTGTATCAGACCATCATCTCTTTATGCAACCTTCCCATTGCTCATAGAAAAAAAAATCCCATGAGAATTGCTAAGAATACCCTAATAGTTCTTTCTTCCAGAAAAAAAAGTCATGTTAAGAAAGAGGTTCCAAACCCAATCCAAAAATTAAAGCCAAATTGAAAGTTCATTTACGTGTCAATTATTAGAAGAGAGGCCCTCCTCTGTTGAACGAGCATAAAGAATGTTATTACGGTAACTCATCTTTACAACTAAATTACATTTAAATTCCTTATCATTTGACCAATACAATAAACATTTCATATTCTTCAAGAATTACATGATGCATGTATAATGGTATACTGTTTATCTTACCCATTTTGAGTTGCAAGTGATTACAAATTTTTTTTTATTTAACAAAAATAAAGGGACTTGAATATAATAACAGACCGATTGTGATTTATATATATCTACGATATTTCATGAATTAAAACTTTAAAAAAAGTTAATGACTGGAAGAAGTTTGAAGCAAAACAGAAATAGTAAGAATTAATTTATAGAAAGAAATCTTAAAACTAAACTAAGCATAATTTATCTACGATGCAAAACTATAAAGCTTGGTAGAATACAATAGCTAAGAACAAAGATTTGTATATTTTCCTTCATAAATTAATGACTTTTGGAATACTATGCTACTACAGATGCTTTTCTAAAAAGCCAATAATGACAAAATTGCACTGATTGTTTTTCTCTCTTTCTTATATACATCATTATATAATCCATTTCTCAATTTTGAAGTCTTGATTAAAACACAAGATTTTTTTTCTAATCCAGTTTACAATACAGCATGCAAATGGCCCATTAATTGTATGTACAGGAGAAACATAATATACATGTTATAATGGCTATATACAGGGAAAAGATGCAGTATATTCAAGTGGAAAAACAAGTATACAATTACATTTTCAAACATATATTCATACTATCATACATATCTTAAATGCTTTACTTCTTTTAAAAGCAAGATTACAATTTGTCGTTGAAGCTGGTGAATACAATATCATGTACAAATTCAGTGCAAGACGTCATTGAAGGCAATACTCATAACTGAGGTTATATAATATATATACAAGAGAATTTAAGATACAATGTACATTTTGTTTCAACGACATTGGTATATTAAGTAGATGAGATGTTTGACTTTTAGTTTGCATCAATCTATCTTTAAAGATAATTACTGGTTAATAGACACAGAAAGAGCAACTAAATCCTTATGCTAGAAATAGCAAACAGATGATTGGAGTGCCATGGGCACCGATGCATGTAGTTATATGGGTTCAAGAAAGCAACTGAGAAGGTAGAAAAGGGAAATGATGATTGAGGAAGAGAAAGGGAGAAAGAATAAGATGTAGGACAGGCAATTCAGGGGAGAGATGGGAAGAGATAAATAGATCAAGACAGAAACAGAAAAATATAGCATAATGAGGAGAGAGAGAGATACATAGAGGTATGGACATAAGACAGCGAGAGAGAGAGAGAGATACAGCATGATGATAAAAAAGAGATACATAGAGAGGGAGAGGTCTAAGAAAGAGAAAATTAGTGAAGGAGACGGATGAGCAGTAGGGTAATTCTCGGCATTTGGTCCAACAATTGGAAAGTATGCAAACTCAAAATAAATTCTCGCATTGCTTTTTAGATAACAATTACATTTGGATTTATACTTATCATCACTTATCATACAGTTAATAAAGTGTACCTCTGTTTTTTTATGTACAAATTGAATGAGGAACATGGACAAAAAATTTTAAGAGAAAAAAAAATGAAGAAATACAGAAATGAAGTAACACACTTGTAAGGCCCGTAAGAAAATATATCACAACTCCATTTGGCAAACAATCAGCATATACAAAAAACATTTACAGATTTTTGATACATCCATGAATTTTCTCATTTCATACTCATGCACACATATTTTTGCAGGCACAAACTGATATTGCAGTACGCAAATGTGTCGCCCCGACGGCCACATTAGCACATACAGAACAAATTAGTTGTAAGACGAGCAACACACACACGTTTTAAAACGTACATACAGATATAAATAAGAATATCCTGCACTTTGTTTTGCATTGAACCTCGTTCACACGCGATACGGTGAAGTGCCTTTAAAATACCGCAGCAAATTTGATAATGATTTTAACCCCTTGCTATGGGAATCAGGTTGTTCATGTACTAAAGCCAATGGGAATGACAGAATTTGGTAGTCAAAGGCTCAAGTGTAAATTAATGGCAACTGGGGTGAAAAAAAGGTGGAAAAAGCTGAGCACATGAACATATGTTTAGATACAGACATGTGAAGACCACTTTGCGTAGGCCCTACATGTATGTAATTTGATTTTTGCTGTGGCAACTTTTAGGCATTTCACCGGATGTGGTGCGAACGAGGCTTTAGGTTGATCACCCAAGCAAAATGTCTTTCTAAATATGAGTTCAATGTTGAAAGAGGTAGACCTTTAAACGTTTTGTCTGCGCTGAGCCAGAGACGTGTTAACTCATAACAACTAAAAACGCAGAGTTAGCGCCCATCTGGCTCTCGACGGACAATGTATGGTGTACAAACAAAATCAATTGTCTATGTTTACAGGTTACATGTATATATGTCATGTTACAATTTAGGGTAATGTTTTCAGTTACATAATAGTTTTGCATGCAAAGATTACAAATATATTGTTTGTATTTTGAAGTTGAAAAAAAAATTGTG
The DNA here is from genome assembly GCA_035222895.1 of Strongylocentrotus droebachiensis. Lineage (NCBI taxonomy): Eukaryota > Metazoa > Echinodermata > Echinoidea > Camarodonta > Strongylocentrotidae > Strongylocentrotus > Strongylocentrotus droebachiensis. The sequence goes on along the minus strand of JAVYIG010004735.1, from coordinate 69,379 downwards.
GATAGACCAGAATTTGATTGATATAACCCTGTTTTTGAATGAAACATATTCCTTAGAACAACATAAACCTGTACATGTACTTGCTTCATTTGCAAGCCGTGCTAACATATACAGGAATTGTGACCTTTAATACACCGACAGCATTTCAAAATGAAAACCTGATTAAACTATTAAAAGCAAAAAATAAACTCAAAATTTTCAAAATGGAAGAGCGAGCAAATGAACCGTTTTGACACAATGTATATCTGAGTAGCTACCACCAGAGCTTGACAACGAAAGTCAGTCGGCTCTATAAAAAAAAATAGACGGAAATAATAACCTAATCACTTTCACTATCCATTGATAGCAAAGGTTGCAATTTTGAGACCATAATTAAATATGAATACAAAGAAATACTTCAATCCAAATATGGAATATTCTAATGACTTGATACAGAAGATCCAGGCAATAATTTGTTGTACCATTAAATCATAAAATGCATTGCAATTATTTTTTCAAATCCTGATTTTTCTTCTCATAAATACAGATTTTGTGAATGAATTCTATACATGTGTACCGGTAGTTGGAAAGGAGGATATTTAATGACTGTTATCATAGATAACAAAATAATTGAATTCATTGTGAAAGTACCTAATAATTTCCACAAATATCAAAACACATGAATCTCAGTGTATATTTAATGGCTTTAAAGCTCCCACAATGTATTCTCAAAATGTAAAAGGTAGTAAGCATTATGCTTTCTTTTTTTCCTGACCAGTTGATTAATCATCAACAAATCTTCACACAGAGATGCAGATTCAAGAGAGAATGTTTACTTGAAAAAAAAAACGAATGCGCTTTTGATACTAAAGCCAATTATGCTCTAGCTTGAACTTGGAACTGTTTCTAAAGACCACCGACAGTAACACATTGAGGAAAATGCACTTTGTACAATGTGGATAAACGTTTTCAATTTAAAATCAGTAGGTTTAAAATAAAAGATGAGTAGGCTTGAATAAGTGCATATATATTGAATACAAGTGCTTGATTATTAGTTGCTTAGGCAAGTTAAACTGCATGCTCTTTTCTCCAATAGTTACATGACGTCCTCCCAAAATCTAGTATTTACTATCATCCTCAAGTTAAGCTCACTGAAATCTTGTCCAAGGCCCTTGCTAACACGCACCTCTCATTTGGTTGCCATCTTAACAACCAGCCTACATGTACGACATGGCTTAGCTAGCGAAATGTAGTGGCATGAAAAGATGCTACCAGAACGCAAAATGCAATCATAAATTTGTCTTACAGAGGTAGAACTACATTGTTGAGATATACATGTATGGAGCGGGTAGCCATCTTGATGAGGCTTAATGTTATCTCAAACTTTCATTCAGGTATGACAACAAAACACTTTTTGTTATGAAACATACATCACTTACTATTGCGCAATTTGCATTCCGGATGCGTCTTATCGTTCCAATGCATTTCGCTATTTAAAACTACCTTAGTTTGCCCAATTTGACTTATGGTTGTCATTTACAGTGAACTGCACAAAATTCACATCGGAGAGCACCATAAGAGTAACATTTTAACTTGTTATCTTGGCAACAAAGGCTGGATTTTAGGCTGCCTCGCGTAATTTTATGTATTTAAAACACGATTCCCATACTAGCCAAAGTTGCTACATGTATGATGCTGTCTATTAAAAGGCTTCATCTACGTACATGAAGACTGAAAATGCTCATTATCCTTCTGCATTTAGAGAGGTGCTAGTGCAAGTGCTCTACATCTACCTGTGTATCATGTTATGTCTCCCTGCTCAGACTTCAGAACTCTTCTGGACATGAAACCTATAGGCATCTGGACCCTAGGTCACATGACATCCCTTGATCACATGATTCATGTAGTCACCTGACATTCCATGGTCACATGTGTCTTTGTGCTACCCATTACAACGTCCACGGAGTGCATATGTTTGAACACACGAAGCATATCACCGCCACACGTCTCTTTGCCGCTCTTACATCGATCGCTTACAACCTGCCAGAGCATGTATACATCTCAAATATTCCATGGCACTCCGACGATACCAGACGACCGGGCCACGCCCTGACCACGCCCTGGAAGGCGTCATCATACTTTGGCGGTCATCTTGAGATGCTCCAGGGCTGTCCTAAGCCTCCTGGTGTGCTTGGGATCGGTCACTCCGCATCGTCTCAAGTCCTCCTCCTCCATGTCCATCAGGATGTCCAGCTCGTCCCACCCGCCGCCGATGAAAGCATCCACATACATGGGCATGCCGAGGTACGTCAGCCAGTCGCAAACGGTAGAACCCCGCCCCGCGTAGATCACATGCTGGGCTTGGTGTGCCAGAGTGTCGCTTCGAAACTGAGAAGGGGAAAGAAGATAAGGAGAGGAAAGGAGATAATGGAGTTTGATCAAAGTGATTGTGATCATTCATTTGAGATTCATGAGGTAACATCGATGAAAGAGCATTGAGGAAGAAAATGACTGATTATTCAGGTATATCAAGGCCCCTATGTTATACGGAATGGTTTGGAAGATCTTGCACTGACTGGAAAAATCAAGGGGAGGAGGAGTAGGGGGAGGAGGAGTAGGGGTAGAAGCAGGATTCTGTGGATGAGTAGCTTAAGGAGTGGGATTTCTGAATGTGGAATTGATCTCGGGGAGAATGAATTACTTCATAGAATATAGGACAGAGAGTTGTGGCACTCCATGGTCGCCAACGTCTCAGGATATGGCACATAGAGACATGTATCAATAGTCATAATTTTCACAAAATACTTATGAAATGATATTTCCTAATTGAGAGTATAAAGGGAAGTTAACTCCATGAATACTAAATTTTATGTAACTAGTCTAAAGACAAGACCTGTTTTCACATTAATCCACAATCACGATATTTGCAATATCTCTTTACAGATGTAACATCTGAAGCAGATATCTTAAATACATGAAACTAGTATGATACTAGTATGGAACCCCAAATATATATTTAGAGCCAATTTTTTTTTCCTCATTTATTCAGGGGGGGGGGGGGGGAGGGGAGGGGTACTTTGAAGTTGAGGAATGTATACACTTCTTACCCAGCATCGCCCCTCTGCGATGAGAGATTTGACCCTCAGAGCTTCTAGACAGACGGCCACATCAGGAACTCTCATCTGAACCTCTTCAGCATAGCGCTGGACCAGAGCAGCCGGGAAGCCACAGAAACCCATCTACATGGAGAAAGAGAGAGAGAGAAAGAGAGGGATAAACAAAGAGTCAAGTTACAAGTACATTCAAACCTGCTTCAGTGATCACCTGTCTACAAAGACCACATACCGGTATTTGTTTCGCTTGAACATGGTTTCTCATTGAAACATGTACTAAAGTAACCTGTACATAAAGACCACCTGCCTATTAAGACCACATTTCTTGTCTCCTTTGGATGGTGTTTATAGAAAGGTTTCTTAGGTCATCATCTAGCCGAGTCTCTTACAGAGTGACTTTTGCTAAGGAGTCCAATCATAAATGGACAATACATACATTTTTACAGTAAATGTGTAGGGAAAGGAAAATCTTGGTGGAGTGAGAAGGATGGGGGGTTCTGAGCAGTTAAAGCTTTCCTTTATATACATATAAATAATACACAATTTAAAGGGAAAGTCCACCCTGAACTTAAGTTGTTTTTAATAAAAGCAGAACAGTGAGAGAAACATATCAGTGAAGGTTTGACGAAAATCCGACAAAGGATACAAAAGTTATGAATTTTTAAAGTTTTAATTTTGTGACGTCACATGCGAGCTGCTCTCCTATACGTTGTGTACTGTAATTTCCATAAATTGCCCCCTTTTCATGGTTCTTGATGAAGGAATGGATCTATTTCATAGAGGCGTGTATAAAAGCATGTGTCTGATAATATATCGAATGCACAGGTAAAATAATTATTATTTTTCTGAGAAAATGGCAATTTATGGAATTTACAGTACACAACGTATAGGAGAGCAGCTCGCATGTGACGTCAGAAAATTAAAACTTTAAAAATTCATAACTTTTGTATCCTTTGTCGGATTTTCGTCAAACCTTCACTGATATGTTTCTCTCACTGTTCTGCTTTTATTAAAAACAACTTAAGTTCAGGGTGGACTTTCCCTTTAACCCTCATACTCAAGTATTTTACATGCACAATATAAATCATATGTTCTTCCTCAAATTGGCACCAATGCTAGTTTGTTAATGCAAGACTAAAGAAAGGAAGAGGCAATGGACAAGTACTATCTTTGAAAGAAGTCAAATAAAAAAAGTTATTGAGTGAAAACCCATAAATCAGAGACAAATTTGAAGGTACACAAAAGTGTAAATTAGAATAGTCAACGGGAGGGGAAAAGGCAAAAGAGGGGAAAACTGGAGCCTGGAGCAGAGATCAAAGATCATGGGTCGGTGAGGGGCAAACATTATGGCAGGCAAAATGAAGCCACTGAGAGAGATTCTAATCAAGGAGATTAAAGTATGATATGAAAAGGAATTAATTTCTGAGAACGGGAAAGGAAGAGAAGATTAAAAATTCAGGAGCAGAAGAGGGTAGTGGGTTGGAGAGGTCTTATCGGCGTTAATCCAACGACTTTGGATGAAATTACCGAGATAGGAAGAGACGGATCAGAGAATGCGTCATGATGTTAACACCATACAGCATTACATATTAAAGATTATACAGAAAAGGATGCACTACCTTCTGTGCCTTAGTTTGCATGAAAGACTATCAGAAATGAATAACAAGGAATAACAAGGATTTTCATACTGCCAGTTCTTAATATAGACACTGTACAAACTAAACTATTCTATACCAAACCATAACCATAAAGTTGCGATACTGTACATGTATAACCTATGTCACTTGCACAAATTAACTTTCAAGAGTTTAATTCAACGCAATTTTGAATACAATTTTGTTTGGTATCAATTTCATTTGGTGCAACATGAATTTTTCATGGACTGAACTTTGAGTTTTATTTGGCTTGGAATTCAGCAGGTTAACACCTTGTTCATGTTTAATGTTTGTTGAGCTACATGTTATTTACATGTAATTGCCCTACTTCTCGAGTTATATGAAACTATCCCAACATTTTCAGATTAAGAAAAGCGAGTCTTTCCCTTTGAAAGTCATATGATGCTCATAACATTTTGAACTCTTGACATCATAGACCACTTAGTATAATAATTTTAACCCCTTGAATGCAATTTGATTTGATAAAGCACACATTTTCCACAGACCCCAACTCGATGAAAAAGGAATCGTGATCACAAACTTGGCTCCTTAAATGGTACCACTACCGGTAATTAATCTTTGGGCCTACATGAGGGCTGATATGAACATAAATAGAACTTCCATGTCCATTCTGGTTTCTGTTTCTCATAGCATCATAGATCAGACAATTACTGGTAATACGATAATCATGCTTTTGAGCAAGGGTTGATGATCAGGGCAGAAGTTTTTTTAACGTGATAGGTAAGAACTGAAAGTCTAAATATAATTGTGATAAACAAGATTAATAGGCCTTCAGTACCCGACACTGAAACCAGCTTAACGAGGTGCACACATAGTTTGAATGGAAGGTTTAAAGAGATGTAAGGAGAGAGTGGGTGAGAGAAAGAGAAAGCAAAGACAGAGGAACAGAGATGATAGAGGAAAGAGCGATAGAGACAGAGAGACAGTAAAAGAGTGTGAAAGAGAGAAAGAAACATACAGAGGGGAAAATGAAAGCAAGCTGTAGAATAGCATCAATACTTCAACTAATGACTTTAAAAAGTAAGCTATTAGATGCATTTACCTTGTCTGAGTAAGGTTCCTGTCTAATATCAATGCCATCAGCCATCAGCTTAGCATCTAACAGTTTCTCCAACGATTGGCTATGCATGCCTAGCCCCGTATGCATCTTCTTCAGAGGCAAAGTAGGCGATCCATGCATAGGGTCTCGCGAAACAGTGTCTTTCTTATTGTTCTGCCTCTTGTGGGGCGACACGCTCCGAGATTTGCGCCTCCGGCTGTTGAGCAGTAGGGCGGGGCAGGTGTCCGTTTGCCCCACGGCGCGCAGAAGCTGAGGGGAAGGCACGACCCCGTTGACGGTATTGGACCATCCGTTGGAACAAGTGACCGTGCCATCCACAGAGGCACTTCGCTTCCATTGGATCGATCCAGAATCCCCTACGGTGAGTTGATTCTGCTCGGTTCTAGGAGGATAGTTCATGAGGACGGGGCTACTGGCCCTCTGAGTGAGCTTGGAGTGTACTTGGTGCTTCGGCGAGCAGCGTTGCTGACGCGTCATATGCAGGCTACGATCGTCCATCCATGGGAACTCGTAATAGTTCTCAAGGATCTGCGGAGGGGTGGCGTGTGAGATTGCCGCGACCGTGACGGGAGTAGCGCCATTGTTGAACTGACTATGCCTCTGGAGAAGGTCTACCGCCTTGACATCTGTCCTGACCGGTTTAAGGGGCTTGTCCCGCGGTACTTCCCCGCCCCAGCCCCCTGAGTCTAGCCCAGAACACTGGTCGCACATCCTCAAGTAGTGTCCATCGACTCCTGGGATCAAAATCCCTGATATATTATTGGAGTTATTGCAGTTTGACCCCGGAACTAGGACTCCACTGACCTCCGTCGAAGGCCCCTCCTCCTCCTCTTCCGCACACAGACTTCCCAACCCTGATTCTCTCAGCATTTCAAGGCTGCTCATGCTGTTCTTGCAGTGCTTGCGAGCAGGGGAATGGGAGTTGTCTCCACACAATCCTGCATCTGTGCTTGCATAGAACCCAGAATCTCTAGCTGCTATCCTAAGCTTGTGTATACTGGTGCTCAGGTCGGCATCGTCTATCCTAGGGGATGGGCTTTGGGTAGGGACAGGGGAATCTCCTAAAGCGCTGGTGGATATCGTCCTTACATCGACACCTGGAGAAAAAAAAATTGAGATAACTCTGTCACTTATAAAAGGATAGATAATGTTCTTAACAAAATATGATACCTAACCAGAGCACTAACAACTACATGTAATTGCAACCCTGACCCTCCCCTTACCTTATATCTCTAACAAAACAAGGGTCTGAACGATTGTTGCTGAAGTTAAGGTCAGATCACAAAAATGTCCAGAGAGATCATTTGGACAATGCAATGTCCACTCACCTTGGATTGGTTTTCAGAAAATTTATGCCACAGTCAGTAATTAGACCCTGCCTTTGCATACAAAAGATTCTGATGCACCTGGTTCGAATCTGAATCGTGATGAAGTGAAAGTTCAGTCCTCATACATAAATGATCATATCTGAGTTATAAAATAGATAACGCAAACACACACACAACTTACCTTTGATAGGTTCCAGTAAGAGTTTGGCCACGGTCAGTAGCTTGACCCTGTGCTCTAGGTTGGTGATCTCTAGACTGTCCAGGTCACCTTCTGTCAGGTTCTTGAACCTCTCCAGCGATGCTAGATCATGCGACTTGAAATCTGACAGGTATTTCTGAAAGTCAAAGGAGAGTGGGACAAATCGTACCAGAATTATAAAATGAGAACGCAACATTCGTTTTCCTGACCTCCCCCTCTCTCCTCCCATTTACTGATTAGCCAACTAGTACAGTCATATCACTTCATCCTCTACAGCATCAAACCTTTCCACTCTCTACAGATGCAGCCCATGAGAAAGAAGCCTATGCCAGGTTGGTGCCCAAGGAGATTGCATACCCCTTTCAAGGACCTGTTTGCCCCTCCTCTTTTTCTCATTTCCAAATATAGCCTCTTGGGGGTAGAAGGGGGAAGTGTGTGCCCCCTTCTGCATATCAGCCTTTTACCCCCCCCCCCCTTTCGAACCTCTTTTACTTCGAAACCTCTTCATATATACTAACATCACATTCTATCCTTGTTAATGCACGTAGCTCCTCCACACTTTGCAGAAGCAATGCATGAGAAGCATCAACCTGATTGGGGCCAGGGGGAACGTATGCCCCCCATCGAGGCCCCTGTCCTTATCCCCCCTCCTCTCCATCCCCTCCTCCTCCCCCATCCCTACCCGACGTCTACTACTGTAACCATTCACATACTCACATCACACTCTATCCTCCTTAGTAGCTCCTCCACACTCTGTAGATGCAGTACATAAGAAGCATTGGCCTGGTTGTGGCCCAGGGGGAAAGTATGCCCCCCTTCAAGGCCAGGCATCTCCTCTCTGCTCAGCTCTTCCACAAAGGTAAACTTGAATTTGCCACTTTTGTTCTGACACACCCCTTCCCAGTATCCGCCCGAAGGCTTGCGAGTGATGTAGACCAATTCTCCTTTCTGAAATTTGAATTTGAAAATAATTTAATTGCGAAAATAATCTTGATGTTATTTTGCATGTGATTATAAGCTTTGATGTCATTGTATTCCATAATCTAAAAATATTTTCAATTTTAATTCTAACTGATCAAAAGTCCTAGACGTTTATTATACATACATGTTTTATTCTGTATTTGGTATCACATGTGCCTTGGAAGGAATGTGCAGGTTTACTTTGTAACCACAGTTTCCTTCCCCCTACTCTCCTTAAAGCCCATCTGTACGAGTTTGGCCAGGGGGATTAGACCTCCCTGCAAGGTCACCGACAGGTGGTTATCTCATCAAATCAGCTCTCAATTAACATAAGAAAAAGAGGATCATGGGGGACCAACAGGCACCGATTAGCCATTGTTTGCTATATAGAGGGAGCAAGTAGCTATAAGTAGTGCGGTGGGGCTTTAAGAGTGCAATAGGTTTTAAACATCTCTAGGTGGTGCCTTTAACATCCTATCTGTGGGACAGGCAGTGTCTGCGGTAATGATAGAATGTGAGAAGGGACCCTCCCTACCTTGAATGCCAGTGCTCCTGTGTCGTATGGGCTGGGAATGTAGTCCATCTTGGCCCGCGCCACTGAGCAGAAGAGCGTGGGCTTGAGTTGGACGTCAGGGCTGTGCGACTGTTGTCTTCTCGTAGATGGACCTGTTACAGAGAGGAACAATAATAACATTCATGAATAGAAATGAATGAGTAGAGGTATTAGGAATGAAATAAGAACAAACATTCAAATCTCTAAATTGGCAACACCCAAAGGATTACGTCTTTACTATTTTCAATCAAAACTTTTTTTTGTGTGTGTGCGTGTATTTTGAAGTTTGCATTCATACATGTTCATTCAATATAGTTTAATTGTGAGCTAGTGTGAAAGAAAAAAAAATTGGTGTGAATTAGAAGAAATGTTGCTTCATTTTATCTTTAGGTAAATTCTGTTCTGTTTCGGCACAGTGCAAGAAAAAAATTAACAGATCAGTTCCATGACTTTTACAGAAACTGTATCTCCCACGATCCATCTAGCCTGCAAACACAGACTTTACTTGATACAAAATTCCATACAGCCTGGAGCCCAACCTGATGTTGCAAGTCAAGTCTATGGGTGTGTCAGGTTTGCAGGAGCATCTTCAATGCACAATGCAATGTGATGCAGTTTATAGTCTTGTATTCAGACCCTGAGTAATGCCTTGCAACTACACGAGGGTTAACTTTGTTCCTGCAAAAGTCTGCACAGCTTCAAGTCCAACCTACTGTTCAAGTCGAGTTTCTTCCTGTGTTGAATTGGCAGGAGCAGCTAGAGTAGGCCTAAAGTGACTATGTGATGCATGCTATAGTCTTATCAGTTCAGACCCTGCGTAATGCTTTATGAGTGACAAGGGTTTGTTCCAGCAAAATTACATAAAGCCTTAAGCCAGAACCAACGTTGGAACTCAAGTCTCTTGCTGTGCCATAATAGGCAGGAGCTACAGAGCCTCCATGTTAGTTCAGACCCTGCATTATGTTCTGAGAATGACAAGGGTTTGTTCCTGCAAACTACTTCTGCCACCCACCTGATGACATATTTCTTGAAGGCACACCTAATATCAGGTCATCCTATTCTATCGTCGGCTTCTCAAATTGGAGCACAGCACCTTCCTTTATACTTGACTTTTATTCCAATGTGGCACGTTTCTTAGAGGCATTGTGAGGATTATGTTCATTCAGTTATCAGTGTCTTTGTCTTCTCTTTTCTTCTTCTTCTTTATCTATTAATGTCTGTTTGTCTCCGTCAGTTTGTACTGCTTTTGTCTCTTAGCCCCCTCCCCCTAGGCTCTCCCTCCCCCTCCTCTCTCGTCCTCCTTCTTTCTTCCTACATCTCTTTGAACTTTTGCTGTCTTTCTGTTTCTCCCCTCTCTTCCTTCTTTTCTGTTTATCTCTCTTCCCATTTTTTATTTCTCTCTCTCTCTTTCTCTCTCTCTCTCTCTCTCTCTCTCCCTCTCTCTCTCTCTCCCTCTCTCTCTCTCTCCCTCTCTCTCCCTCTCTCTCTCTCTTCCCCCTTCTTTCTCATGAACTCAGAACTTACCATCACTACTGCTGAAGTCATCGCTGGTTGTAGAACTAACTGTACTCCTACCAAGACTACTGCTTGGACTATCACTCCCTCTCTGAAAGAACAACAAACAATTATTAAATATAATCATGATTTCACCTCTACAGTCATAGCTATGGTACTTATTGTATAATCCTGGAGAACAGTACAATTCGTCCCTGTTTTCACGAAGTGACGGTAGTGAGGAAAATCGTCACGCAAAGTGAATGCAATTTTTTTTTCACTACCGTCACTTCGTGAAAACAGCGACGAATTAGCTGAGCGTAGAAATATAAAAGAAGAAAAATTAAATCATTATATGAAACAAATGAAACAAATTATTAGAGATCATTAGAGAATGAGTCCTGGGGGGTGTTTCACAAAGATTCTAAGTCGAACTTAACTCTTAGTTGGACTTAAAAATGATGGAGAGCCATTTGTAGCCTTATAATGAAATACATTCAAAAGCAAAATTCAAGTATTTTAGACTTTTCATAAATTCCACATCAAGAACATGAAATCTCCCAAGATAATAGAAAATATGAATGATTTGAATCAACATTTTATGCCTTTTAAAATGATTTTTACAAAATATTTTTAATGATGCTAACAGCTTTCCATAATTGTTAAGTCAAACTTAGAGATAAGTTCAACTTAGGTTCTTTGTGAAACACCCCCTGGACACTAAATACAATATAACTCTTAAAAATGATATTAATTTCTAGGCTTGAATGAAATACAATCTGTATTCAATCTGTATTTTGGCAATGCCAATTGTGCTGACTAGGTTCATTGTTTCTAGATTCAGTAGGTCACTTTTGAATTTGCAAGTCACTAGAACTATGCATGTATCACCAAAACAAACAACAAATCTGAATTAAAATTCAATATGGATCAAAAAAAGAAAATGATAACAATATCTTCTGGATTCAATACAGCTCAAAAGAGAATGATAATCATCTTAAAAGCAAAATAGTAATGAATGATTATAATCTAGTCCATTGTTTAGATTTAACCAAGATACTATCTTTCATAGCTTCTGGACACATTCCAACTTCAAGTATGATGTCATGTAATAAAGAGGTCACTCGTGTAAAGTGGTTGCATACTGTACAGAATACTATTTATGAAATTAGGTCACAAATTTTACTCATTTTATCATAATGTAGACAGTGAATGTACAACAGATCTGTATCTTAAATGGATCTTTTGCTACTATGTAAAATGGCTCGTAAAATATGGCAATGTTAGTCATTTATTAAACTCCATGAGCGCTGATTAGTGGCAGACATCGGCACTATAGAGTGGAAAATGAAATAAAACAGTCATTCCGCATGCACATGCAATATATGACAATAAATCACAAACAATCTCAATTAGTCACACTATATGATATAACATTTTCAGAGTATCATAACAGACTGTGGAACAGAATTGGTGTAAATCAAATCATACATCAAAACTCCAATTGGAATTCCAGTCAATAAAAGACATACTCTACATGTATTAGTTAAACTCTTTCATTAAAAAAATAAACATATCAAGGGTTCAGTGAGACAAAGGCTTAACTCCACCCAACACCCCATTGAAGTCAATGGCTAGTGAAACATAGACTTAACTCCTTAAGGCCCAAGTGCTCAGTGACACATAACCCACTTTTTTTTATAAAAATGGCCAAAATGGAGTTACGTCTTTGTGTCACTGACCCCTCAATATAAGTCTAGTAAATGGCATTGCAAGGATATGCTGTTCCTGATGGAGACATGCAATGCTTGGGCAGGCTATTATATGAGGGGGAAAAAAGACATTGCAGGTGTTAGTCTGTTAGAAAGTCGTCTGTTGAGAGCCAGAAGGGCAGTAATACTCCTGTCCACGAAGTTACACTATGAACATGACTGACAAAGAAAGCAGACAAAATATACAGTTCCTCAGGTAGTCAAAGGAACATTCCTTCACTGCTATTATGTAAAAATGTGTAGAACAGGTGTCACATGCACATTCACCATTTTACATAATAGCAGTAAAGGGATGTTCCTTTGTCTACCTGAGGAACTGTATATTTTGTCTGCTTTCTTTGTCCGTCATGTTCATAGTGTTAATGACCTTCTGGCTCCCAACAGACAGAATAAAGTCAGATCATTAGTCAAGAACAAACTGTAAATGTCAAGTAATTTTTTTTATTTTTTAAAAAGAACATGCTGTTCTTAATGATGTTAATCTGTCTCCCATGCTGGCAAGCTTCCATGCAAGTTAGGTCCTTCTTGCTCTCACCTCATACCCAGACAGGGACCCATCAGGGGACGTCATGGGGGACGAGGGGTTGGACCAGGGACTACTAGCCCCCCTGGAGGAGTAGGCCACCACGGGGGAGCGGGTGAACTTGCGGAGGAGGCGGGGGCTGCGACTGCTGATCATGACCTTGAGCGACTTCTTGGGGGTCTGGCGTCGTTTGAGGAAAGAGAAATCCAGAGACATGTTGGCCATGTTGTGGGTGGTGATTTCAACTTGGTTTTGCCTATCTGGGGATGTTGTGGTGGGTGTGGTAGAGTTGGCTGCAACAGCAGACTGTACACAAATAACAGGTGTTTTCTTTACATTTATTTGTCAATGTGTTGTTGATGGCATGGATGAATGCTAAATGTAAAGTGTGACAGGAGATGGTTTAACTATTAAAGTTTGATAGGTTTGAAAGCTGCAGATGTACTAGTGATCAAGAACACACATGCATCAGATCATGGGTTACAAGACGAACATGTTGCCAAGGATACTGAAGAAAGCAGCACAGTTTAGGAGATCGAGTACTTCATGTATCCATCATGATAAAACAAATTCCTGTCCATGGGCATCGTGCTGCAGAAAACCACATCCACAAGAGTCTTTGACACTGCAGTTGTACTTATACAATCATACACTTCTACACAAAATCCAGATGGATGCAAATGTTTGCGTTTAATCTCAGAAAATGATGGTACGATCGTGACAATCCACAGTGGATGTAATAATTCTGATTATGGAATCCATTTTTTTGTAAACTTTTCCTGCAGCAGCAATACTCGCAAATAGCATAAAACAAATTCTATGTTTGAAGACTTTTTACAGTTTTTGATGTAACATCATCCATTAAAAAGAAAGAAGCCTTCAGCGGATGTAATGAAACATGCGTCTCGTGGAGCCAACGGTACCTATGCAATGACGCAACGAGTAGTCAGGGTGCCAGGAAGTGGTTTTGTTTAGTTGAGGAATCATTTGTGTTAGAGAGGAAGGGGGGGAAGGTAAGACTTAGAGCAGCATCTTAAGAAACCAGGTTGGTAGCTCGTCACTCAACAAAGGTCTCAAGGAGATAATCTGATACAACCTTGGCAAGATAGTGAAGTGATCTATGGCTTATACTGAAGTGAACTTTGATACGCTCTGCAAAATGGAATGGTTCCTCATACAACAGCTCTGGTCTAAAGCACTGTTCTGGATGATTTCTCGAAGACTTCAGGATCTAACCTTGTCAAATTTCTTCAGCTTCTTAGACCTGCTTCACATAATCAGTCACAAGCCTGATGCAAATGGTCCAGGTGTATTCCACAAGGCTATTGAACTGCTAAACATACAGCATGGTACCTTCTAGCGGCCAGCAAAACTGTCAAATCTTTCAAACTTTCTGCACTCGGCGATTCCTTATGGTTCTAGAAATAAGTACATCCAATGAGTAAAGGAATTTTCCATGAACTGCGATCGAAACAAGAGGGGAACCTCCGAAATATAGTCCAAATGTTAGACCACGTCAGCAACAAGTTCATGTTATTATCTGGTACAAACATATGGGTTGCATTTCTCTCGGAACCCTTCTTTACAAATATAACACAACCATCCGCTAGTTTATCTATGTCCTCTGTGGCTGGAAACGACAGAGACACTATGAAAAGATCCCTGTTCCCCTCTTCCCTTTGTACATCACTGAATTGGCACAATCCCTGGGGCAGAGGCATGCAAGTGCTATAAAAATTGTGACATCATTGCCGCCTGCCAAGAATAATGAGGATTTAGCCTCACAAAACTGCCAAACATCTGTCTCAGAGTACCCAAAAAATCCTTGGAGATTTTGCCCAACCTATGGTAGGTTCTTAAGTCGATATCACCTTATCTCGTGGCGGCATCTGCGATCTGTGTCGCCAGCACTTTCTTGTTTCATACTTTCTAGAAGATTGTTGGACATGAATGCCCTATCAGGTTATCTTAAATCAACAGACCCTTACTGCCCCCTCCCCCCTTTCCTGAGTATGCTCAACACTCACACTGACCGCTGCAGGAAAGAAAGTTAGATAACCAGGCCCCCTCGACTAACAGTTCCATCTTATCATGATGATTCACATTAATACACGTAGTTCAGCTAACATACATATAAAACCTTTTAAAAAAGACTGCACTTGAAAGTTAAAGAACTTTCAGTCCAGGAAAACTGTAGATCTCCAACTGGGAACAATTTTACTGCGAGGGTCCCCAAAACCATTATTAAATTGACCTAGAGAAGATCCACCCTTTAGAAAATATAACATCATTCAGTCACTCTAAATAATAGCATTTAATTGTTTTAATCCTTATCATGTCAAAATTCATTCTCATGAGTTTGGCTTGAAAAGTTTTAGGGAAATAAAACATTCAGATAAAAGTCAGTTTTTCTCTGCATACACAAGAAAATGACTTCCAGTAACAAAAGGGTATTTTACCTTTCAATTTTTTTCTTTCAATTAGTGTATATAAGGAATTAAAAAACATAACAGACAAAAACCTATACTAAAAACTTAAATTTCATTTAAAATAGATATAAGATTCTACGCCGACCTCTGTAATAAACCCCATGAAATTCTTTAGAACTTGTGAAAACTATTCAAGAGCTACATCAGCAAGTATACACATTGACAGCCGAGTTATCCCTTGCATTAAACTAATTGATAAGGACTTATGAGAAACTCAAGAAATGAATAGATTACGCTCAACAAAAAACTTCCAGGTGACCCAATCGAATGACAAACTATTTCTTTTTGCTTCTTAATTTGGCGACAAACATTTGTCAAACACCAATTAACCAATTTTCACAGAGAGGAAGTTCACGGTTCGATGGTAGTACCATTTCTATTTTTAGAAAGCCCCCTCTGTTGACAGCTAGGGTATTTTCTACCCATGACCTTTGCCCTAATATGGAAACAAAAAGGAGGGTACAAGCTTTTGTACCTGAGCATGTATCCTTAATTAAAGGATCTAGTCTTGAGATCTGGTGAAGAGGCAGGATAGCTAAGTGTAAGCAAGACCTGGACCCATATATATTCATTAAAGTAGACACACAAAGAATCAAAAGTGTTTTGAATTGATGCAAAACTCATATCATTGCGAAGGGGAAGCCTTACTGATCAAATACAACAACTCTCCTCTTCAAAATATGTTTCAGGCCCGCAGTAATCAACTCTCAAAAATGTTAGTTTTGAGATCCAGATATTCTGCCTTCAGCGGTCCTTTGTAGAGCGTCAATATTTGTGACGTCACACACGGGACACGGCTGGCTAGCTGCAGACTAATACACGCGCGACTCCGGTATGCGGCCGGTACCGAGCTGTTTGTCCAGGGTGCGACTATTCAGAGCTCGCTACGCTCGTGTGTTTGGCTTACGTTCGGGGGCGCTTGGGGGTCTAAGAAGGGTCTTGAAAAATTGCATTTTACGCCTTTCCATGATATCTATATGATTTCTCAGCAAATTATTCGTGTTTTTCAAGAGAAAATCTTTCCATCCATATGTAATTTGTTCTTATTATCAGTTGTTAGTAAATTTTCTTTGTGTAGCTCCTTTAAACCTTTAAAGCTAGTTGTCAACAAAACGTAGGATAGAGTTCATAGTTAGCTGGCATCAAGGCTTAATTAATAAGGTTTTATGAATATGGACCCTGTTTACTCAATTAATGTATTTCACTTCATGTTTTTCTCCCTAACCTTTGGTTACCAGCCATATCATTCACCTGCTATGAAAAAGGCCATCTCTATAGATGGAATTCACCTTGCTTACAGTAATTGTTGCTATGTTGGGCAAGCTTTTTAATTGGCAAGAGGAACTTTTGTTCAAAAGCTACGTACACAATAACAGGTCTATTGCCCCTAAAGTGGTGGTCAATTGCTGATACTACAGTCAATCCTGTCTATAGCGACCGCCCAAGGGAAACACAAAAAGTGGTCTTTGTAGACAGGATCCTTTAGTACATGTTTCAATGAGAAACCATATTCAAGGGAAACAAAAAATGTGGTCTTTGTAGACAGGTGGTCACTAAAGCAGGTTTGACTGTAATTCAATTCACCTTAGCCTTAGCCAATCCCACCGCTGCCATCAGTCTATGATGCAGATATTCTATGTGAGATTGAAAAGCGCCATCAAACAGATCCACAGCAATAAAGTAAGCCTACCCTAAACATGACGGAAACCCATCACAGCCTAAGACCTAACATGATGTCTTTGATGAAATAAAGCCAGGAATAAAAGTCACAGGAGAATATGTGGGATCATGACTATAAAGGCTTGGCAAAGAAACACTTACAAAATAAAACGTTAATATGTCGTTATGGCTAAATTGAACTTTTAAATATGTGTGTTACTGTTGATGATATATGCATAGTAATGTGAATGAAATATAAATGAATGTGGGAATAATACTATTACAAATGACACAATTTTCTATGTTTTGAATATGGATTAATAAAAGAATCTATATATCTGCATTGTGATGTGAATGATATATAAATGAATGTGGGAATAATACTATTACAAATTATACATGTGTACAAAACAAAGCAAAAACAGAAAGCTAAGTTTAACTTCACAAGATACAGTTACACTATGGAATAAATATATATATACAGGGGTTATAAATGTGGTGTGAAGTAAAATAAAAGATGGCTGCAGTGATGACAGTAATATACATCTAAAAAATGCTGGAAGGTCATTGAATTCATAAAAATGATTTGAGTCGATGAATTTCTGTCTTTCAACACATAACATGTAAGATTTTTTATAATTTATAGTATGACAACAATCCAATCTAAATACCGGTATGCTACTTTTTTCTGGGGAAATATTGAGCTTAAGGAATATCAAGTTTAAAATAAAATAAAAAGTTTATAGGAGCAAATCTTAAAGCAAAACACATAGGAAATAGACTATAAAGTATAATTCGTGAAGTTGATTTTAAGGTTATAAGGTATATAAAGTGATGACTAAACAACAAAATGGAAGAATAGCTTTAAACAAATGAATGTAATTACCTGATGCAGATAAGGGGGCATCGATTCCTCAGGTACTCTTGTTAATGTTGCTTGAGTCTACAGATTAAGTGGAAGATGGAACAGAACAGATGAAAAGATTGCAACTTAAATTAACATTGGTAAAAGACATAACTGAACAAATGTGTGATAGGCTAAACGATATCAATACCTTTTTGTACAGATCGAATAATACTTTGTAAGAGAGTATTACAACCTTTTACAAATTTCTGGTTTTAATGTATTTCCTGCAAAGTATCAATATAATGATCAAGAGTGCTGGCTAGCTTATTCGATTTGTGTACACCTGTTGCAGGATTTGTCAAGAAAAGATGATCATGAAAGAGTGAGAGACAGAGTACCTGAAATATGGGGTGGGTTGTGGATGACAAAGTGGGGAGTATATAGGGGAGAGACGGACTTCAAGATAGAGAGATGAAGGCAATGAGAGTCAGAGTGTTATATATATATAAAGAGAGAAATGGAGGTGGAGAGAGAGAGAGGTAGGGAGGGGAGACATAGAAGAGAAAGATGGAGAGAAGGGAGAGAAAGAAAGAAGCGATACACAAATGGTGAAAGGAAAGAGGAAAAGAGAGAGATAGATGGGGAGGGAGGAGAGAGGATAGCAAGAGAGAAGAGAGTCAGAGGTAGAGGTAAATGAGCAGGAGATAGAGATAGATAGAGAGAGAAAGAGAGAGAGAGAGAGAGATAGATAGAGAGAGAGAGAGATAGATATAGAGAGAGAGATAGATAGATAGAGAGAGAGACAGAGAGGGGGAAAGGAAAGAGAAAGAGAGAGAGAGAGAGATGGGGATGGGCAGAGAGGCAAAAGGATGGAAAGGAGATTCAACTAGTTACGCACAAAGTGGGATGAACCGTAATTATATCTTCCTTTACCCATCGTCTTTGATAAATAGTACATAAGTTGTAACTTCCATCTCAAAATATTCCTAGCCAAGAAAAAATGTGTACGTGCAGACAAGCGTACAGATATTCACAAGCACCTTTTAAAGATACCACTCACATGTAACAAAATGTGATTGCATCATCAAATATCAATGCAACTACATTGTATCTTATCATGATTGCAAATTAAACATGTAACAATGAAGTGATAGTAAAAGAATTTGACCAATATTCTACTAAAAATTTAAACTTGACACTGGGTTTAAGCTTTTGACCAAACTTAAGTGTACCAAATGAATGATTTTAGATCCAGGGTCAGGGTTAATGAATTAAGATTCTCAAAAGTTTTAAGAAAAATTACATTCTCACCGATAATGATTTTGATTGCCTTGCTTTGTCAGTTTCCCAAGCCTACCTTCGGGTATTTCTTATTTGCTTGATTAATATCACCAGGTCTGGAGTATTTACAAGAGAGACTAATTTACTCTCATATGCATTATGTGAGATATATGGGCTAGTCTTGCTGCTCTTAATTTTAGACCAAATACAACAATTTTCATAGGAGGGAGGGGGGATACTCCCTTGACCTAGGCAACAGGATTGTAATTCAAGATTCAAGATAATTTATTGTCTGATTTAAAAAAATACAGAAATTCGTCCTCCACTGGCGAGTGACGTACATATACAAACAACATAAACATTATGATATACTGAGAAAAAGACTGGATATTGGATAATCATTTTGCTGCATAACACATTGGAGTATTTTTGCACCATTTCTTTCCAAACGTTGACCAGCAAATGAAAAACTATGGAGTCCCACACTTTATAAATCCATTACACATACACACGTATTCCATGAAATTTGTGTCATAGATACTAGGAGTAAATTTTCTGTTTCTTGGCAAGCCACATATTCCTAATTCAGTAACTATCACTGGCTTTCTTTCTCTGACATGGAATTTCTGCAACTCATCTTCTACTGCCAGGGGCATCACTTGAACAATTTGAAGGTGGGGTGAGGGGAGGGGGTGAGGGGAGGGGGGGGGGGGGGGGGGGGGGTGGCAGACCAAATTTGGTGACAAGTTTGAAGAACGCTACCACAGCAGAAACTTTCATGATTTTTTAGTTGTCCAAATTTACGAAAGAGAAATAACTGAAATACCCAAGACAATATACACGCAATCTGTTGCATAATTCAGTTTCTTTCCAAATTATGCAATGCCACCTACCAAATCATAATAATTGCTTGAGTATATTCCTAGTGAAAAAATCAGGGCGTGTGAGAGATTGAATTCCAATTTAAATCAGACGTTTAACTATCCATGGAAAGCATTAATGGTCAGTGCATTCACATTACTGCCAAATTGGCAACAGCTGAAGATGAGTTGCTTAGTTACTGTGTGTTTACTATGAAGCGTATTCAAAATAATTTAACTTTGAAATGTAGTATTTCTGTCTGGCATGAGTAAGGAGTGACTGGTATAAAAAAAAAATTACCTTCATCTTGGCATGCGATATCAGAAAATGAATGATTTCCTAATTTGTAATAATGTTTTGCCAAAGGTTGCTAGAGCATTTACCGCTCTTCTAATTGAGATGGGGAGATAGAGGCATTTTTTTCTCTCAATCATTCTGACTGAAATGACTGCTTATCTAGAATCTCAGGTGAAAGTTTTTTTTTTTATTGCCTCCATCCGATAAATCCAATGTTCCGACATATAAGATTTAAAAATAGGGAGGGGGATACATCATTTGGGGTATTTTTTAAAATACATATGTAACCGTCTAGAAAATGCTGAATATTCTAAGTTATTATTGTGTTAAGTGGAAAAAATTATAAGTAAATATTTGACATGTAGTTATACCATCATCTGTTTAGAGCCAGAAGGCCATAGAGGGGTGAAGTGTGACGTCATCAAAAATCTGTTTTTAGGATTTCTCAATGTTTTCTTAATTTTCCGAAAGAGCATCAAAAATAATGTCTGAATGTCGAGAACTAATTGAATATGTTAAGTATTGGCTGAGATATGACCATCTGAATAAATATATTTCCTATAGGAACTCAGTGTTATATGCTCTGGCTCCTAATGGTTAGGAGCCAGAGCACTATGACGTCACAGCTTCGGTACTCTATTGACTTATATGCTTTAACACAGTGTAATAATGCCCTTCTCGCTCCAACAAGATACCATATTATTTACAACAAACAGGATTAACAGTTAGCTCCAGTGCATACATGTGCATGTGAAAAAGGGAAGATTATTCAGACAATAACAGTGTTACAGGGTGAAAAAGAAGGTATTAGGTGGTGCTGGGTTACAAAGGTGAGACCAAAGTGAACAAGGTTAACAGTGCTAGATAATATGAGAAGCCCATCAAACACTGTATAGTCCCACTGTGAATGAGTTAGAAAGATATAGCAGTATCGTTTCATTTGAAATATCACTATGTAAAAAAATTTAAACAAATACATTGAAACCAGTATGTAAAGACCGCTCAAGGGAAACATGAAAAGTGGTTTTTATAGGCAGGTGGTCTTTATGTACAGGTTCCTTTAGTACAGGTTTCAGTGAGAAACCATATTCAAGGGAAATGAAAAATATGGTCTTTACAGACAGGTGGTCTTTCTAGACAGGTGGTTGCTAAAGCCGGTTTGACTGTACTTGAAAATAATAAAATAATATTTGTTCTGTAGGGTAATGTGGGGTTTCTGATTGAAAACAAGTTCTACTGAGTACCGTAGCAACATCAGACCCATTGTATGACTGTTGCCAACTAAAGCCAATTTCTCTTTTTCCAGACTAAAAGGTCTGTAATACCGATTTTATTTGATCTAATTGCTGGTATTATCATGGCACTTTAAAACCTCAATCGGACAGATTCTGCTGATTTTGTTTGAAGTTTCATATCTAACAATAGTGCAATTTCTTTCCAAATTAGACCATAGATGAATCACAAAGTGTGTATAGTGGGCTTCAGAAGTTGTTAAATACTGTTATGTTTCTAATATACATGGCATGCACTGTGATCACCTATAATTGGTTAAAAGAGAATATTAAAACTGATAGTGAAAACTGTTTCATAGATAGATATTGTATTATAAAGAAGCAGAGTAGTGCTAGAAAATTAAGTCCATATGTGAACTGTTCTACCAATCATGCAAGGTTTGTTAGAGCTAAGAAATGCAAGGCACCCACTTTTGTTACGTTACAACACATTTTTACAACAAGCTTTGAAGCTGTAGCCTATTTTTAAGAGGGAATTGGGTTTTCTCTGCTCTATGCGCACCAGCGTTCAACAGAGTCTTGAACGAGTAGACTAAGAAAAGGCAGGAGTAGAGGGGGATTAGTCTATTTAGTCCAGACTCGAAATACCATAGTCGCTTTGAGAGCAGGAAAGGAAAATACTGGTCCGTTTAGAGCAAGGAAAACCTACTTCATCTTGAAACAAGCTACAGATTCTGAGTAAGTTGAGAGCCAGAACAGAGAATTCATGATGATTTGGACAAATGTGATTTGTTTTCGCAATGATTAAATAAAAGCTACAATATTTGTATCACCTGTTGAGCGCAAGAGGAGTATTGACTCTGTGTTAAAGTATTCACAAGTTAATGCCCTCCTAGTTATAGGCAGACAATGTGTGCACTGCAAGCTCATTGTGCATGTTGTTCAGTTTGTGAGAATTGTGGGCTTTTTTATAGAGTATACTCTGTGAAACAATGCCTGTCTGGTTCTCGGCAGGTGATATATTAGTGACTTTTAGATTTGCAGGTCGACATAGTGGACTGCTACGTGTGACGTCCATTTAAGGCACTGTGACGTCCTTGTAAGGCAATGTCAGTGCCTTAAAAGGACGTCACAGGTAGCAGTACACTATGTCGATGTGCAAATCTAATAGTCCCTACTGTGTTGTAACTTCACAAAAGTGAGCAGCAGGCATTGGAAGGTGAAAGTAGGAAGGGTGATTACCTGTGCAAGTGCATGTGCAGGAGGAAGGAGGGCATCAGAGGAATGGGCGTTCCAGAAATCGATTGGCCCGACCCCACTTACCGATACCGATCCCGAGGGGGTGGTCGCGTCCGTCGTCGTCGAGTCTCCGTCGCCGTTCTCCTCATCGCTCGACTCGTCATGGGACTGCGCATCAATGTTCCGAACCACCGTGCTCTCAGACAACTCCATGATTGGCTCGTTTAACCGCTTGTCTTCGATGAACCGCGAGTCAGAGTTTAGTCTCTTGACTCTGCTGCCGTCATCGGCGGATAAGTTCTTAACGATGACCCCGTCGCCGAGCATGTTCTCTCGCGAGATCCTTGCCTTCTCCCGCTCACTGACGAGTTTCTCGATGGGTAACGACAGATCCGGTTGACTGCTCCCGTCTCCGTCTTCGTCTCTCGTTGGAGGACTCTCAAGACCCTGAGAAATTTTGGAAGGTGATGGCGACGGCGACCGCAGCAATGACGACGATGACGATGACGACACCACCAGCCTGCCGTCCTCTACGTCGGCCTCTACGACGTGGCTATGTGGAAGTCTATCCTCGTCGTTTCTCCGCTTGGTGTCCTTGTAGATTTTATCGGAGTAGTACGGCGGCGGGGACTCTTCGGTGGGGGTGTCGTAGTCGTGACCAGGGAATGCAGGCACTGAGTTTCCTTTAGACAAAAAAGAAGGGAATTTTTAAAATGTTAGATCATTGTCTTTGATATGTGGCTGAGTATACATGTACACAAAAATGCAAGGAATCATCTTGTCTTTTAAGAAACGTCTAATACAACAGTAACGTAGATGTAAAATTACATACCTAAACATGGATAAGTGTCAATCTAAAATCTGACAAAGACTTTATATTATGGCATATCTAACACACCATGCTGCAGTCGCACAATTTGCAAAAAAACACAGATGCAATTCCTCATTATTAACAAGGTTTATTTTCCGGTACACATTGTGTAGTACATGCATGTCCATTCTCTAAATCTATTGGCACCCTGCGTTTGGAAGACTTTAAAATGTCATGACATAATCAATGAAAATGCCAAAAGGCAGAGCAATTACTTGAAGGTAAGTTGTACCCCTACCACCTCCCTAGAACTCGGAAATACCCAAACTATCAATTCACATATATTTATTATACATCAAATTAAACATATTTTAAAAGCATATCAACACCAACAATTAATCCTCATGCATTTTGGATGCAGCTTTGTTTGACTGTGTCGTGCTAAATAACCAGAAAGGCTCTCAGTATAATTAAACCATGGCTTTTGGATTCACGTTTAAAACAAAGTTTCTTTCTTAGTCTGGGAGCACGCTTCAATCATTGTGCCCATGAGATGAAAGTGTTTTGAACTTTAGAAATCACTGATTGCAAATTAAATTTACAGTGAAGCAATGAAGCAAATTCATCAAAATACATGTAGGCTACATGAAGATAGTAAAAAGTAAACAATTATTAAGAAATTAATAGTGGAGTTTACATGATTCTAAAAAAGTGAATGCACAAAATCATCTGTTGATCTTAAAGCCAGAGGGGCGCTAACTCTGCAAACTGATATAAGTTGAAACCCTCCTGGCTCCCAGCAGAAATTATATCATGAAACAAAATGGGCAATCAAAATATATATTTAAAAAATTAGGTGTTTGAATGGAGAAATGTAAAAAACAAAAATCCAATAATGACATGAATTGCTAATCAAAATCAAAGTAAGATGATTGGTGCTACTCACGTGCAGGCAGGCAAACTTATAAAACTTGCAACATGCTGAACTGTGCCTTCAAACAAATATTAATGATAGATACCTTTATTATGTCTGTCTTTGTCTACGCGTTTCCGCTCACCTGTGTATCTCTGCAAAGAAGAAGTGAGAAATGAGGGAAGAAAAATGAGAGTTAAGACGGAGGTTTCGAAAGCAATGACTCAAGAAACAGCCGAGAGGATAGCTTTTTTCATGTTTAACCTTGTCGGCGTGGGAGGGGGAAAGAGGACGTGCCTTGAAGATCTTTCTTCCTGGCTGGGGAACATTAATGGTTAGAGGTAGAGAGAAATGATGGGAAAACATTGGCAGTTTCAGTATTATGATTGTGTGTGTGTGTATTTGGATTTTTACAGACGTGTATCAATCAGATATGATTATTTACGTCTGGGGACCGACTTTTAATGTCACCATCCGAAAGACTTGACTCAGTTTCGAACCTGCGTCCTCGGCTGAATCAGTTTGTTTACGAACTGTACAGCCTTGGCAACATTTAAGATAAACCGATGAAAACCGATTAAAAAAATGATATATGACAGGAATCATTTGTGCACACATGTGTATAGTTTTGAAGTATGAATTTAAGCCATCATATTTTGCATAATTATTCGGTTCCACACTAATGTAATATTCTTAAGTTCCTATCAATACAAGTCATTTTAACTACGACTAAAAAACCCTGAGCCCTCTAAGTTTCTAAAGAAGACCTTAATTTTATCTTGTCTTATTGGCACTAATTAAATATTACCTAAAGCGGAAGCTGTAATACACAATGCATTCCCCTTTATGTAAGCAAAATCTGAATTCTTTTTTTTTAGGGGAAAACCATAAAGGCTGCAATCCTTTCAGAAAAATGACAAAGGCATACAACTCAAATTAATTTTCCATTTGTGAATACTGAGATTTAGGTCAATTAATAAAATTATAGAAACTTCACATTTTGTAAATGAATTCCCATTAAACTACCCTTTATAGTGCATTTGGTGTAATGCATTAAAGCATTGAACTCTATGATTGGGTCATTACCGGTATGTCTGCATGACATGACAGTTTCAGTATCTACATTTTGTAATGAATCTTTACAAACATGGGTATTTCATTTGAAGTGGTAATCTCCCTACATTTCTACAAAACAAGTGGACGGTATTTATCAGGAACAGTAGACAAAAATGTACTTGTAATTATATGTGTTTTCAAATTACTGTCAGACATAGAGCTAATGTTGAATAAATAATTATTATAATAATTCAATATAAAGATAATTATTTAAAGATAATGAACATCAAATTTAGGAAGTTGAAACTACCTACAAGGCAATGATTAGTTTAATCACCTGATCTCTTGAAGCCGCTCCGTTGGGTACGTATGACCCTAAGGTCATACTGCCTTGCACTCTCCTCTTCTCCCGCTCTTTCTCGTAGACCTAAAAATCAAGAGATTGAAAAATAAAAAAGGGTATAAACAATGAATTTATGGGAACCCAGGAAAGGTAAATTGAATGACATTTGATGGAAAAGCACAGACGAATGAATGGAATAATTAAATCCATAATGAATACTGCTTTTTAATTATTGTAAGGCTTTGTTTGAGGATGACGAATGCTTAATGCTCACCACCTTAGGTTATAGCTGGGCTTCCATGATGTTTGAACATTGTTTCGAATGAAAACTTAAAGGTAAAGACCAGTAATGGTCATGCGATTGCATTGTGAAAGAAACGTTGTGGAATCGATCAGAAAAGGTTGATCATCTAGCATCTAGCATCTGCAAGGTTCTGGAATCATCAAAATGATAAGAAATTTGGCCCATTCTTCGTAAAGTTACAAGCACTATACACAGAAAGATGTATATGGGACTACCCTATATCTCTCACACGACCATGAGAGAAACAAATTTACCAAATATATGAATTAGTAGGCGGTTTCCCGACAAATTTTGTATCATCATGTATTAGTCAAAACATATTCTTTCACATGATTGGTAATGAGAGCTTCCATTTCATTTTTTGAACTTGGGGCGTTTCCAATACTGGTCTTTACCTTTAATGAATCAGCATCTCGCTGTAGCCTAATCATCGCATAATACAAAAACCGTATTACTGGGCGGGGCTTATTATGAGCGCTCACATAGGATTTGTTTCTTTAAACAGCTTTTTTTTTTGTACGATAAGAGGGACTTTTAGATTTGCCGAACGACAACGTGGATTGCTACGATCGACGTCCTTTTAATGCACTGCCTTGAATGGACGTCACACGTATCAGTCCACGCAAATCTAAAAGTCCCTATTATTTTCTAGTCTGTACGCTGCTTTTGGTGTATGATGGTTCTTTATACAATGATTCTTTATACAACGTTTCTTTAATTTATTTAGACAACGTTTCTTCATACGTTTCTTTATACAACGTTTCTTTATACAACGTTACTTGATAAGAGTTTCATATGAATTTCCCTCAGCCTGAACAGGCTATAAATGACATTTCCAGAAAGTTATCCGAATCATGATCTCCCAGTCTTTCTCCCATGGTGACCTGAAGGAGGGGAAACGCGTGAGTCACCTTTTCTTTCGATCTGATAAAGAACTTATTCTTGCCACTAATAACAACCCTCTCTCGATCTTCTACCCCACTTGATCTATACTGTCTGTTTTAGGCTAGAAGGGTATTTTGTACAACTAGCTGAAAAGTAGTGAAACGGTAACTAAATCCTTCTTCAAACTCCACGTTCAGATCGTAATCTGACTTTCTTTCCATTTTTCAAATTGTCCAAGGGCTGTTTTCCCAGTAACTAAAAATAAGTGTGAGATTACTAAGAATCCCAAGCGGAATAGCATTTTTTGTCTAAAAGAAAAGAAAAAATGAAATTCAGTAAATCTAACTTAAATGCAATTTACAAAAATTGACGAAATGCAAGAATACAATTCATAATACTATTTCTAGCAAGATTGGGAGACTGTTATGTCATGAATGTATCCAACCAAATAAAATAATTGCTTTGCCAAGCCCAAAATAGCCATTAACTGCAAGAGTAAATAGCATACCGTAATAGAAAATCCATTCCACTCAGATCCACACTATTATTGCTACCATAAATGTAAATGTAAATACATTAAAATACTAAATACATATATCATAAATATCTAATATATAATTCATTGTCGCTCTGGCTCTCGGCAAACAATTGAATAACCAAAACCAATGCCATTTCCTCCAACACTTACTGCTGTGAGGTTTAGCATGTAATTAAATAGTGTTGATCATTTGCAAAGAAAGTTTCATAAGTGCCATAAGTATAAGGGTAAGAGCAAGAGTATGTTGTCCCATGATTTACCAAGGACAAGTCTAAGATGAAATATTTTGTCGATATTTCATTTATTTATGTATTTATTTATTTATTTATTTATATCAATTTTATCTGTTCAGAGCAAGAAAAACACCACCCAGCATGAAAGTGTAAGAGCTGATGCACTCCTGGCAACAAAGAGATGATATTGATTCAATTCAATTCATTTTGTTGCTCCTGCACATTATTAAAAGCATGATTGGTCTATAAATCATCCCCTGACTGCTTCCATAAAAATACAAAATTTCAAATAAACATGGTTCATTATTCCTCAGGAATTCCTACTAAATCTTGGATCGGACCAAAGATGAAGTAAACTGATACAATTGTAAACTAATAAAAAATAACCTCTCACCAATATAAATTAAAACCACCAATTATCCACAAACCACTGCCAAACTCAAATAAATCCTCTCTATCCTAAATCTCTAACATAAAAGTAGCAGAGCCCTAAATCAATACAACTGACTCAGATGATGTCCAGTGCAGGTCTGTCTGTCTTTTATTGTAGGCTCCTATGCAGCCTCATACTGTACAATTTTAAGCAAAGTGTATTCAAATGAAATACATCATAAACCAATCCAAAAATAGGATTTGGGAGTAGACTGAATATTCAAAAGCGAAAGGAGAAGAGAACTAATGATAATTTTAGAAGTGGAAATACCTAAAGCATTCACACAAGATCCATGAATAAGGAATGAGAAGAGAACAAAGGAACATACCAGGTGAAATGGAAGACTTGGTATGTAGAGGAGATGAATGGAGGAAGGAATTGGGTTAAGTAATTGAAGTAAATGAAAATGTAAGTGAATAAGCAAATGATGTGAAATGAATATGTATAGGAGAAGAGACTAGAGAAACAAATAGTAATTGTAACAAATACAAGTATGGAATGAGTCTAATGTTTACTCTTACACAATGACACATTAGGTATTGAATTGTGTTTACTGTTATATTTTACTTAGTAAAGTACTTGAGACAATGTAAACAAATATGTTAGATTCCCCCTCCCCCCCCCCCCCCCCCCACACATGCATCTCATTACGACACACAATTTTTGCACTTACAAAAAGTACTGAACAGTGAACACCTGTACAAAAACTCAAAAACGCCCAAAAGTAAGAAGAACATGGCTCTATTTCTGTCTTGTCATTAATCTGTTTGACCTTGGCAGGTCGTGGGGAGGGGTGAAAGAACTTGAGGAAGGAGGAGATAAGCCAAGAACGATTAGTTTGAATGTCAGGCGCTCCCCATTAACTAACTGAGCTTGCGCATAATATGCTAATCAGCAATGCTCAAGAAAATAGTTTGTATAGAATAGAGTTTGAAATGCTCTGTTCCCATTAGCCCAAAGTGTGCAGCTTCCTTGAGAAATTGGCTAGAGATATTGATTGCATCTTCAGTCTTCACTGACAAATAAATTTGCCAAATATAAATGTAGTTGGGATAAGATCATGAGAACTTACTTCATAGGTAGCTTAAAGCGAATTGAAATGGCACAAACTGTGAATCTGAAGTACAAAAGGTACAATTATTTTCAGATCTCAGTGAATTGGGAGTTTTTATTTAACATATCTGGATGACAGTTTAGGCAATGTCATGCCTAATCAAGGCATTCAATTACTAGCTACATATCCTGATAATATATTTCTACATGAAACTCTATGTGATCAAATTATGAATTTCAACAGTTATGCATTCTGGCTTTCTGGCTTCCAGACGCATTTTTGTGTGTCATTACAACTCGCCAAGATACCTTAAGATAATCATCCCAAATGCTTCAATGGAATAGCCCTCATTTGTGTCTTCTACAATGTGAATTAGCTTGAGATATTAGCTATTGATTTACTTATTAGCGAGAACTAAAGGTGCGCACTATTTTCACAACTCATACTCGTGAAAACAGGCCTATAGAGACTTTGCAATGGAGGAACTTGCATGGAGGAGAGAGGTAGGTCTGCATGCAGCAGAAATATGTGTATGACTTGGTAAATTGTAGTATACTATCCAGTGTAGAAAAGACAGAATATAGTGGGAAAATAAAGAATGGTAGAGACAGTGAAGGGTGGGGAGAGAGAAGGAGAGACAGAGAAAGAGACAGAGACAGCCATACAGCCAGACACAGAGATTGAAAGAGGAAGGGCATAAAGGAAATACAAAGCTAAGTGGAAAAGAGAAGGAAAGACACAGATGCAGGGAGAAGGAAATATATATAGAGAGAGAGGGGGGTAGAGAGAGAGAGAGGGAGTGAGAGAGATAAAGAGAGAAATACATAGACAAGAGAGAGAGAGAGAAAAAAAAGAGGGGAAGAGAGAGAGAGAGAGAGAGAAAAGAGGGGAAGAGAGAGAGAGAGAGAGAGAGAGAGAGAGAGGGGAGAAAGCTAACTCGTACTAGAGACTGATACAGAGATATGGAGAAATTGAAAGACACAGTGAGATCACAAGAGAGGGAATTACAAATGGACAGAGATATACAGAGCGGGTGTCATACAGACAAGCAAAGCATTAATCAGAAACTAGAGGCTCCATCAAGCCATCTGGGGAACATGACAGAGTTTCATTTGACACGCAAGCTCTCAAAACCTGTACATCGTCATTGGAAGCACTGAAGTATATACACCCTGCCAAGAATATTGAACATTCCTTTAATGAGAATGCACTTCACAAGAGGCGAAGAAACATTAGTCAGAGCAAATTCTTTCCTGGATGTAGATGTCATCGCTTAGGGGGAAAGCGAGAGGGCTAACATTGATCCTCAGGAAGCTAGGGGTTTCCCCCTTCTCCGCTCTCCGGCATCCTATTCTCACGATATGCAGAAGCACTTCACCTGAAGGAGGGCAACACTCTTTAGATTTTATAGATGTATTCATCAAATTCAGGGAAACGGTAGTCAGCGCCCCTATTTATCATCCTCTTCTGTGCCACTTAGTTAACAAACGCTTTTCATAAGTAAACTCAAGAGCCAAATTTTAAATCACATTTTTGCTATTGCGTTGAGTTGGACATTTAAATGCAAACAAAATGTAGGTCTAGCTAAATCAGCAATATACTGTGTACTGCACCATGAACAGTTTTGCAGAGAGGGCCAGCTATTCATGGGAAAACAAAAATGTATTGAATTTGCCCACCAGGAAGTTTTATGCTGTGTCCTACGTAAACGTGACATTGGGGTTCAACCTGGTGCATACTGTGAGTCTTCATTCACATTGAAACAGATTAGTCAGAGCTGACAAGCAATTAACGGTCTTAATTGATGGACCGGGAAAACCATGAGGGACTCAGAGAAGCTCCAGGATTCTAGGAAACCCTGTCAATGTGGTTGAAAAGTTCTGTGCCCTGTATGGCATTTTTCTTTAAAGCCCTACTGCACTAGTTATAGCTACTTGCGGCCTCTATATAGCAAACAATGCCTAATCGGTGCCTGTTGGTCTCCATGATCCCCTTTTTCTTATGTTCATTGAGAGCTGATTTGATCAGATAACCACCTGTCAGTGACCTTGCAGGGAGGTCTAATCCCCCTGGCCAAACTAGTACAGACAGGCTTTAACATATTCTGATGCAGGTCTCCAAAGAATTCTGTGGGGTGTTTCACAAAGACTAAGATCAACTTATTAAAGTTGGACTTGAACTACGGCAGGCGACTTATGCCCTTAAAATGTCTTGAACCAGATGTAAAATTAGAGGGAAAAACCCTTAGAAATTATGATCTTTAGATAATGTTTTTTCCTTCAACAATAAACTATCAAAAGATGTAAATTCTGTAGATGTGTGACGTCCATTGAGAGACCAATGGTGAGAGCAACCAGTGGCATGAATGGCCTGCCCAACTTAAGTCGATCTTAGTCTTCTAAAGGGTTAAACTCTTTCTTACCCTATTCCAAAGTTCATCTTCTCCTATTTGACCTCCTTTGAACTCCGTCATGATGTTAGCCAACTCCTCGCAAGTCAGATTACAGTTCACCGCTAGCCATTCATCTGAAATAAACAACAACATTAAATAAGTTTGTTTAATATCGCACTTTCATTTCAGCTGGCCAGTTTCTGACCGATGTATACCGGCTTGTAGAACTCATTATTTACATTTACATTTCAAATGAAATATTTCCCATGAATGTGTGCCTTCTTCAGTTTATGCTCATTTAACATCTATAACTATATTGACACTTTTCCACTTGTGTGAAAAGCCAGATAATTGTAATAATCGATCTATTCTTATTACCCTGGGACTGATTAAACCCAATATTTAAAACCATGAAAGTATAGTCATAACTGACACCAAAAGCCACGAAACAAGGGGTGCATATAGATTACGGAACCGCTATGGTGATCGTGCCTTCTCTGTATGTGCTCCTAAACTCTGGAATAATCTCCCCATCTCTGTCCGTGAATCCCCAACTCTTGACACTTTTAAACGTAGACTTAAGACCTATCTATTCAACACAAAGTAATTCCCCATCTTCATACTTATTTGTAACCACATGTCCTATCTTCTTGTAATTTATTCATTATCCAAAGTACATAATTATTGCAGTTTCATTTATGTTACTTAATTATTGTATTTTCATTTTCATTTTTCATTGTCATGTCATTGTTATACACTGTTAGTTAAGTAATTCATCTAAATTATGTTCAATGTTCATTTCATGTTTCTTGTTGATCCTAATTACATATTTAGTTTAAACGTAATTTTCATTTTATTTGTTTTGTAAAGCGCTTAACAAACTGTATCTGTATACCAGCGCTACATAAATCTTAGATATTATTATTATTATATTATTATTAATATGAGTAACAGACCAAGTGTCATTTTGACTCATACTTCTTAATCCCCTCTTTAATCCCTGGTTCAGAAGTGTGGACTTTGATAAAAGGATATCTCACTGACCATACCTTAGTGTGTCACTGGTCAGACACCTCAAGGCCAGGCGCAAATCTAGCTGACATAGCAATTGCTGACTACTGAGCTTGCATGTATATAGCTATGTTCACACGGTAAAGTTTGCAAAACCTTGACGTTTTAAACAACGATTCACTAACAATGACGAGGGTTCACACAGGACCAGAGTATTCAAAGTTAACTACGAGCTAAGGAAGTCATTCATTCTAAGGACAAGTTAGTGTAATCTCAAATTAATTGCATCCACAAAGCGCATAACTACATGTATGAGTGAGGACAACTCGCTGTTCGTAGTGGACCTTAAGATTTGTCATGGTTTGTTTCATACTACGAGTTAAAGCTCATCAGTACTAGTGTAAAGGAGGGATTACACCACACTGCAAGGTCACTGGACAGGTGGGTTATCTCATCAACTCAGCTCTCATATGACATAAGAAAAAGAGGATCATGGGGGACCGATGGTCACCGATTAGGCATTGTTTGTTATATAGAGGGCGCAAGTAGCTACAAGTAGTGCAGTGGGCCTTTAAGTTAAATGTTTGTGACCATGAGTGCGTTTGCACAATTCACTCCATACTTGAACATGGCTTTTGTATCGTCACATGTATGGAGCAGCTAGCACTC
Organism: Strongylocentrotus droebachiensis; assembly: GCA_035222895.1. Lineage (NCBI taxonomy): Eukaryota > Metazoa > Echinodermata > Echinoidea > Camarodonta > Strongylocentrotidae > Strongylocentrotus > Strongylocentrotus droebachiensis. The sequence continues at coordinate 36,175 of JAVYIG010004735.1, read as the reverse complement.
CTTAATGTACGAGTGACCCTAATATTTATCAAGAATGAGCAAAGGATATATATTGAGTCTCAAGTACATGGACTCCTAAACAGATAATCAATGCTGATATCCTGTTGGGAAATGGGCTAGGAATCTCCTCACAATCCACGTCATCCACCAACTGGGTCACCAAGTCGGCAACCATGGAGCAATAAGTCCAGGCATGGAAGACACAAGTCCATAGTATTTTGGTGCCTTTATTGTTTATACCAACTGAAACTATAACTGTAACTGTAATGTAACCAAATTTGATGCATAAGACTTTGTGAAGTGCCTCAATACAAATTATTTCATTCACCTGATTAGAATAATAGTATTTCAATAGTCAGAATGCAAACTGCATATATTAGGTGTTGCTACGTAGGTCAAGCCATAATGTTCGGATTATGTCTATTATTCTTATCAGGTGAATGAAATAATTTGTATCGAGGCACTTCACAAAGACTTATGCATTAAATTTGGTTACATTACGAAAATGGCATATTTGAGATCACTTAAAACCAATGAATGCTTGATTAGAATTTGCAAGATATTCTTTGGAACCATGCATCCTAAATAATTGTAAAGATAGACAAACTGTTCACAGATCACTGTCATCTCATAAGTCAGGATTAATTTGTTTTTTTTAACAGGAACTATAATTTTATATATCAAAATTCATATACATTCTCACTTTTCCCATCCACTTTCTCCCTCTCTTATGCTTTTATTTTTTTCATTTCCCACCTCTCTCTTCCTCTCTCTACTTTCGATCTCTTTCATTGTCCAACCAGATCTTTCTCTCTCCATTCTCCATCTCTTATTCTGTCATTCTTTTTTTATTTCGTCATTCTCTCTCTCTCCCTCTCTCTCTCTCTTTCCATTCCATCTTTTCCTTGATCCATCCCTCTCTCTTATTATTTCACTCTTTTTTCAATTTCCCCCTTCCATCTTGCTCTCTCCCCTTCTCTCTTCTCTCTGGTTATTTTTTGTCTCTCATCACTCTTTCTTTCTCTCTGGTTATTTTATTTTTTATTTGTTTATCTCTCATCACTTTCTATCACTCTTTTTTCAATTTCCCCCTTCCGTCTTTTTCTCTCCCCCTCTCTCTTTCTCTCTGGTTATTTTTTTTTATCTCTCATCACTCCCTATCCACATTTTGAAAATCCCTCAGAATCAAGCCATAAGCATACAATAAGCTGTTCATACATCTGCTTTATCCCATCTCCGTATAAATTACTGGGAGAGACATAGTAAGATGCATCAAGAATATACCCCCTTCTCCCTTCAGACAAGCAACTATACAATGTTTCTTACAATCATACAGACCCATTTACTATTCATATATTCAATTAATGGATGTTTCTTTCCCAGAGACCTAGTGATGAGGTATTCCAATTGTTAGTAATCAATGAACTACAATACTTGAAATAAATCTGAAAACATTACTTGTTGCTATATTGGACAAGCCTCATCCAAACTTTCAGGCTGTCCGGGAATATATGCATATAATTTTAATGGGTCTGTAGACCAGTCTATTGTAAGCCTATACAAAAAATATTTATTCATACAATATTTTTTACCTCTTTCATTGGATAAATTCTACAAGCTTCTTTATAGTAGAGTCAAAGTGTGTAGACCCCGCTGATATTTTTCGGGGACAAAGGTTTTTAAGTGTTTTTGAGTTGTTTGGAGGTCAATAATTAAAATTAGCTTGGGTAGTCCCCTCCTAACCCCCGGCAACTCTTGTAGGGGTCAAAATAAGGTCAAAATTGGGTCAATAAGGGGTCAATTTTTTTAAATGCCCTGATTATGTTAAAAGACATGTCAAATTGTTTGTCTCGTCATACTGAACAAAAAAGTGTACATGATCATATACCCCTGACCTCCCGTTAAGAAGTTATGGCCGGAAAAGTCAAAAGGTCAACGAACTTTCATTTGAGGGCAAAATACACTAAAAGTGTTAGGATCGATCAATTTTCATGTTTTTTTGTGTCTATTTATATGTATTTTGATTTAGAAATTTGAATGAGACAATTTCTACTTAAGAAGACCGTATTCAAAAGATATAAGGGGTCAAAATAAGGTCATTTGGGGTCAAATGAGCTCCTTTGGGATCAAAATACACTTACAGACTTAGGAGTTATTTGTGTCAAATTATGTGTAAATTGATGAATAATAGTGAATGAATTTTTTTTTTTTTTTAAATTTAGAAAACCATATTCAATTGATGCAAGGAGTCATTATAAGGCCAAAATGGGGTCATTTGGGGTCAAAAATGTTTAATTGACCTAAATTGTGCTGTAATGCACTCTCACACTGAATGAGAAAGAGCAGTTTCATTCTAGGGTTAAAATACGATAGGAGTGACAACTAAGCCATGTTCATTTTTTTTAAGTGTCACAATGCAGTTTACATGTAATTTAACTGGTGGCCACAATGTCAAATTAGCTTGATTGTTTTTATCTGCCCATCAGTTACATACACAACCCTGCGCTCTCTTACTAGGTATGGTAAATGTCTTAATTTGTTGCAACATACCTTTAAGGACGGATAGATGTGACAAATCAGAGGTTCTACGCATAGTCGGAATCTTCAGAGACAGAGTCTTGATCATTATCGATATCCGAATCGGAGTCAGACTGTGGAGATTGGTCATCTGCTGGTATTAGGTTGGTCAAACGTGTAGGCAATGCAGGCTTGGTGTATCGAAGTGGGATGCAGTTGCCATCTTTCATGTGCCATCCATGGTGGAGAGGTGATGGAGGAGCATCTGGACTCCTGAAGTTCAGGAAGATGTATGCCTGATAGTTGGCTCGTCTGACCTTCATCTGATGTGAGTCGCAATCAGGTGGCATTCTCTGTGTTGCTTTTTTCTTCATACTCTCCCACTTCTTTGCTCTTGCCTCTGCTAAACTTGTACTAGTTTTGTCTTTGTAGATGAACTTAATTGTGAATTGCTCCATGTCGATTTGGGTGTCTTCTGATACAGGCAGCTGTTTCCCCAAGTCCTTGGAGCAAACTCCTTCCTTCCTCTGACTTCTTTGCCGATTCAAAGATGGATGGTTTGCCATGGCCATAGAAGCCAGAGACAGCGTCTGCACCAGTATGAACATGAAAGGGGAAAATGACATCTGCCACTTCAGGACTGCAAAGCTTCTTACAGTCATAGACGAAGCCCTTCCTCTTGATGCCCAATGGTCCTTCAATCTGATGGGCTGCGTATGCTGCTAGAACCATAACATCTGTGTCTTCTGCATCGATAACAACAGTGTCTTCCACGTCTTAGTTGGTAATACACATAGAGAAGGATGGTGTCCGCTTCTGTGTGTTGGCATGTGAATTGCTCTAATTCTGTGCCTTTCTGCAGATCTGAGCAACGATCTCTCACTGAGTATATATAAGTCGTCTCTGGGTGTTCTAATGACATGATCTTGAACTCTGCATTCAGAAACTGTTGGAGCCGAACTTTGTTGACTGGATTTTTGAACATATCATTGAACAGCCTGGATGTTGGCAGTGGATCATCTCTTCTCATAAATACATTTCGGCTACCTCCTACATAAGTAACGCCTGTACGCCTCTGATGTTCACTATCCTTGATACTCTCATCTAGGTCATAGGGATCATTCACAAAGAAAATTGTGGTCGCCTTTCTGTGACGACCTGCAACTATGTTGTAAATCTTGTTTGCATAATCGCCCCACGTGTAATCTGTACCATCCTGCTTCTCTCTATCCTCTGCTGATGGAGTACTAAGTCTCCAAATGAATCCCATGTCGACGAGTGCAATGTAGTTGTTAAGCGTGTTTATCTCCTCAAGATTGAGCTTGTCAACCAACTTTGATTTCATCACCTTTCTCAGTGTTCCGTTCACGTTAAAGATAGGTAGACATTCATCTGTAACACGATATCGCATTACATCGCTCAGTCGAAATGTGTCCTCACATTTCTGAGCAAGAGAGATTACCTCTGTCATGGCCTTGTTCTCCATTGCATCAGTCTTTGTAACCCGAGATGTTCCTTTAACAATTGGTGGCTTGGTGAAACTGCAGCGTGAATTCCTGTGCATCGTGTCTCAAAGTCAACGACCAGCTGATCGGATGCCATCATACCAGACTGCAGAGACCTCAATGTTGGCTTGGTCTCATCAAACGGGTCACAGTCAAACTCACCCAGGCATTTGTCCAGATCTTGAACCCCTTTCTCATCTCTCTGCAGTCTCTTCTTGCAATTTTCTCTGTGATCCTTGGAAGAGTCTTTGAGGTTTGCCAGTACACGCAAGGAGTTTCTCACTTTGTTGCAAGCATGTGTGGTTTTTGTGTGTGCAAGTAACATCTTTTCGTTCTTCAAGATATGTTTCCATCCTGCTTTCATCTTTGAACCCTTGTTCATGGTCATCTCTATCCATAGATCTAGGGGTAAACAGGAATATGGTTTCCCGGTCATATCTTGAAGAACAAAAAGATGTTACTTGCACACACAAAAACCACAAATGCTTGCAACAGAGTGAGAAACTCCTTGCATGTACTGGCAAACCTCAAAGACTCTTCCAAGGATCACAGAGAAAATTGCAAGAAGAGACTGCAGAGAGATGAGAAAGGGGTTCAAGATCTGGACAAATGCCTGGGTGAGTTTGACTGTGACCCGTTTGATGAGACCAAGCCAACATTGAGGTCTCTGCAGTCTGGTATGATGGCATCCGATCAGCTGGTCGTTGACTTTGAGACACGATGCACAGGAATTCACGCTGCAGTTTCACCAAGCCACCAATTGTTAAAGGAACATCTCGGGTTACAAAGACTGATGCAATGGAGAACAAGGCCATGACAGAGGTAATCTCTCTTGCTCAGAAATGTGAGGACACATTTCGACTGAGCGATGTAATGCAATATCGTGTTACAGATGAATGTCTACCTATCTTTAACGTGAACGGAACACTGAGAAAGGTGATGAAATCAAAGTTGGTTGACAAGCTCAATCTTGAGGAGATAAACTCGCTTAACAACTACATTGCACTCGTCGACATGGGATTCATTTGGAGACTTAGTACTCCATCAGCAGAGGATAGAGAGAAGCAGGATGGTACAGATTACACGTGGGGCGATTATGCAAACAAGATTTACAACATAGTTGCAGGTCGTCACAGAAAGGCGACCACAATTTTCTTTGTGAATGATCCCTATGACCTAGATGAGAGTATCAAGGATAGTGAACATCAGAGGCGTACAGGCGTTACTTATGTAGGAGGTAGCCGAAATGTATTTATGAGAAGAGATGATCCACTGCCAACATCCAGGCTGTTCAATGATATGTTCAAAAATCCAGGCAACAAAGTTCGGCTCCAACAGTTTCTGAATGCAGAGTTCAAGATCATGTCATTAGAACACCCAGAGACGACTTATATATACTCAGTGAGAGATCGTTGCTCAGATCTGCAGAAGGGCACAGAATTAGAGCAATTCACATGCCAACACACAGAAGCGGACACCATCCTTCTCTATGTGTATTACCAACTAAGACAGTCAGGTGTGGAAGACACTGTTGTTATCGATGCAGAAGACACAGATGTTATGGTTCTAGCAGCATACGCAGCCCATCAGATTGAAGGACCATTAGGCATCAAGAGGAAGGGCTTCGTCTATGACTGTAAGAAGCCTTGCAGTCCTGAAGTGGCAGATGTCATTGTCCCCTTTCATGTTCATACTGGTGCAGACGCTGTCTCTGGCTTCTATGGCCATGGCAAATCATCCATCTTTGAATCGGCAATGAAGTCAGAGGAAGGAAGGAGTTTGCTCCAAGGACTTGGGAAACAGCTGCCTGTATCAGAAGACACCCAAATCGACATGGAGCAATTCACAATTAAGTTCATCTACAAAGACAAAACTAGTACAAGTTTAGCAGAGGCAAGAGCAAAGAAGTGGGAGAGTATGAAGAAAAAAGCAACACAGAGAATGCCACCTGATTGCGACTCACATCAGATGAAGGTCAGACGAGCCAACTATCAGGCATACATCTTCCTGAACTTCAGGAGTCCAGATGCTCCTCCATCACCTCTCCACCATGGATGGCACATGAAAGATGGCAACTGCATCCCACTTCGATACACCAAGCCTGCATTGCCTACACGTTTGACCAACCTAATACCAGCAGATGACCAATCTCCACAGTCTGACTCCGATTCGGATATCGATAATGATCAAGACTCTGTCTCTGAAGATTCCGACTATGCGTAGAACCTCTGATTTGTCACATCTATCCGTCCTTAAAGGTATGTTGCAACAAATTAAGACATTTACCATACCTAGTAAGAGAGCGCAGGGTTGTGTATGTAACTGATGGGCAGATAAAAACAATCAAGCTAATTTGACATTGTGGCCACCAGTTAAATTACATGTAAACTGCATTGTGACACTTAAAAAAAAATGAACATGGCTTAGTTGTCACTCCTATCGTATTTTAACCCTAGAATGAAACTGCTCTTTCTCATTCAGTGTGAGAGTGCATTACAGCACAATTTAGGTCAATTAAACATTTTTGACCCCAAATGACCCCATTTTGGCCTTATAATGACTCCTTACATCAATTGAATATGGTTTTCTAAATTTAAAAAAAAAAAAAAATTCATTCACTATTATTCATCAATTTACACATAATTTGACACAAATAACTCCTAAGTCTGTTAGTGTATTTTGATCCCAAAGGAGCTCATTTGACCCCAAATGACCTTATTTTGACCCCTTATATCTTTTGAATACGGTATTCTTAAGTAGAAATTGTCTCATTCAAATTTCTAAATCAAAATACATATAAATAGACACAAAAAACATGAAAATTGATCGATCCTAACACTTTTAGTGTATTTTGCCCTCAAATGAAAGTTTGTTGACCTTTTGACTTTTCTGGCCATAACTTCTTAACGGGAGGTCAGGGGTATATGATCATGTACACTTTTTTGTTCAGTATGACGAGACAAACAATTTGACATGTCTTTTAACATAATCAGGGCATTTAAAAAAATTGACCCCCTATTGACCCCATTTTGACCTTATTTTGACCCCTACGAGAGTTGCCGGGAGTTAGGAGGGGACTACCCAAGCTAATTTTAATCATTGACCTCCAAACAACTCAAAAACACTTAAAAACCTTTGTCCCCGAAAAATATCAGCGGGGTCTACACACTTTGACTCTACTATTATCACTGTGACATTCTTATCATTGGCCAATAAACATAACCTTTTGTAAAAAAAAGTAAAAAAAATGTCTTTTATTAACCAGATCCCTGAAGAAGACCAGCTTTTTAAAATGTGTTTCATTCAAAATTTATTATAGTTTCTTTTTTATTATAAACCACTACTCATGTATTCCATGTCTTAAATTCAAATGATTTTTTTGTAATATTATTTGCTAACTGAACATGCTGAAACTAATAATATATAAAAATTTTATCCACACATTATACATGTACTTTCTCTAGTCTGAATTTTCTCTATTTATATTATTTTTGTTTAATATTGTTTGTTAGCTTTAGAAGGTTTCTTTATACCATATTTTCTTTTGTCTGAAAGGGCTGCACATAAGCTGATTCTCACAGGCTGACTTTGTGTAGCAAGATCGCGCCTGTCAGTAAGAGAACAGATGCAGAGAGACAGCTACGCTCTTAGAAAACGCTTCCTCCGGGCTTAATTGGCAAATTAGCCTGTTGGCATCACATTAAAACAATAGGGTGGGACAGTGGAGTTAATGGAACCATGCCTGGGGGAATGGGGAAAGTAAATGGCCCGTTTAATCTCCTCATTTCATCTTTCATATTTTGTAGGAAATTGTTTTTTCAGAGGTAATTGCACTGTATTACATACCGGTTTACCTTGAAAATACAAATATACGGCAGTCAAAGGTTTACATCATTTAAAAATCCCGAACATGATTCCTGAGAGAAACTAAACTTTTAACTATCTTCTGTTTAGAGCCAACATATCATTAGCTATGTCCCGAAGTATTTTGAGTTCACTACCCTTTTTCCTGCAAACACACAATATCTCGCTACCAAGGTTAAACTGAGCATTATACCTATGTACAATATGCCTTGATGTTGATAATTACTAATTATGACTTTCACTGTTGAAAGGCCATGCCTAATTTCTATATTACATAAATTGAACATTCATTCAGCCAATGTAGACTGAATGGGTTTTTAATGACTTGTGAAGCATAATTCATAAAAAGTTAATGACAAGCTGTCATCATAATTAAACATAAATTATCATGGCATCTTCAGACTCTTCAGGCATATTGTTTCTAATGTTGTTGGTCCATAGTTCTTCTTAAAAGCCAGTACTTACAGTGCATTAACCATGTAACTTGTTTATGTAGGTATCATATCATATTCTTTTGGAAAAGTACATTTGGGGCAATTGCAGGCACCAAAAACGTGGCTGCAATGCTGCAAACTCGAAACTGCCCATGCAGTAACAAAACAAAAATCAAATGTAAAATATTTGTAATGAATATGTCATTAATATTCTACTCCTCTTAAGTTCAAGATTACTAGGTCTGTTCTGAGCCTTTAAAGCTCTATTTCTTCCTCTTTTTCTACATTTTTTATATTTTTAAGAGGCTTGTGCCTTATTCATACTAATAGGCAACACATTACATTATTATCATTCTAAATCTAATTTTGATTCAAATGTGATCGTTTGGGCCCAGTTCCAATGATTGTTCAGCAGACAGCCATGTGCTTAAAGGTAAAGACCAGTTTTGGAAACGCCCCCCTCTCAAAAAATGAAATGGAAGCTCTTATTACCAATCATGTGAAAGAATATGTTTTAACTAATACGTGATGATACAAATTTTGCCGGGAAACTGTATACTAATTGATATATTTGGTAAATTAGTATATCTATCTGGACCGGATAGATATCGTGCATGTGTCACGCACGTGTCGCGTAGTCCCATATACATCTTTCTGTGTACAGTGCTTGTAACTTTACCAAGACTGGGCCAAATTTCTTATCATTTTGATTATTCGAGAACCTTGCAGTACACACCAAAACTATGCTAGATGATCAACCTTTTCTGATTGATTCCGCAACGTTTCTTTTACAATGCAATCGCATGACTGCAGAACTGATCTTTACCTTTACTGATCATAATATTCTGGATTTATATAGCACCTAATACATCTACTATGTCTCTAGGCGCTGTAAAGATATATCATTACCCGGGTCATTCGATTCTGGCTTGCTCGCATATAATTCATACAAAATTCTCCACTCCCTGGGGAGTCTTTTAAGAGATGCTTATGATGCTAAACAAATGGCAATGGCTTTTGCTTCCTACCGGGTACCCATTTAACACCCGAGTAGAGAGGAGCAATGTAGATAAAAATACCTTACTCAAAGATACAAGTACCATACTGGGGATTGAACCCATGACCTTTGCATGCATCTCCATACAAGTGTTTAGACCATTCGACTATGACACCTCTTCATGTATATTAATAAAGTATTCCAATCCAATGGCACTATACCAGTTATAATAACGATGCCTGTGCAGATTTTGAATGATTTTGAATACCTCAGGGTTCCTGTTTTAGCGACTGCCTGTATAGAACTACCACAATTTTTTTGATTTTCTCTTGAAACAATTTTCGCATTGTAACATGCAGTAAATTAAACTTGTCTATAAAGACCACCTGCCTTCAAAGACCAGTGTTGCTTCTTTTGGTGTTTCCCTATTTGGCAGTCTTTCTGTACAGGTCTGACTGTACCTACGCATATTTTACATTTTTACAGTCAAGGTAATTTAATTGCTAAGGAAATTTTCTTAGCATGTAGGAGATAACTGATGATAATGAAGTGTGCTCATCCTGAGAGCAATAACTATACAGAGAAGAAAAGAAAACGCATGTATTTTCAAAGGAGGAGGCGAGTTGGCTCAGTCGATAAAACGTCTGCCTGTCGAACCGAAGATCGCGGGTTCAAATCCAACCCAGGCGGATGACTGAAGCCTGCATTGTGTGTTAACGTGCCCCTCCTCGTTTCATAGACACAGCCTATTGAGCTTCAAATTACTGTTGCTCTATACTACAGCTAAGCTTATAAATGCATCAATAAGGAGGAGCTAAAATTTGTGGTTCTAAAAACAATCTCTACAGCAAAATATAAAGCAAAACTTATTATAAGTAGAGTGAGAACATCCACAACTGTTCACTTTTTCAAGTAATGTTTATAAATTCACTTTTCAATGCAAACCTCCTATATACACCTTAATTCAGTTTGTGAGCTGATATCTAAAAACAGGAACACCAACTTTTCAATTTTATATAAAGTGGCATAATGATTGTACCACAGTTATTGTCGTGTGCCCTTCTATCAAAATATCACAATATAATTTATAATCTCCAATGGCAATATTTGGCAAGTAGTCAAATAAAGATGCAAAATAGGAAAGCATAAAAAGTACAATTTGGGGGCACTGACTTTATAGTTATTAGGGGGTAGAAAATCTAGAAAAAGGATTTGTTTTATCACTATTGGCTTGTTCATACTATCAAAATTCTTCACTAAGTTATACAAAGAAACGACTATAAAATCAGTGTGTAGCAGAGAGTCATATTAATGTGAAAGCAACATTATAGAAAGGGGTAGGGTGAGGATTGTAATGGCTGCAAAGCAGAAATGAGCACTCACAATTAGTGCTGCCCAGTTATACAGGTTTTTGGCATTTTTTGAGCAATGGACCCTGATGCTTTATATAGTGAGTCTTAATTTGTTCAAAGCAATGCTCAAACATCCAATCCAATCCAATCCAATCAAGGAATTTATTAAACGCTAATATCAAGTTGCCTAATCAAAGGCGCTGATGAAACTGAAAAACTACCAAAAATGTCTGTTCATGATTCTAACTGGGAAAGACAAAAGTGGATAACTGGTGACAACATTTTGTTGTACCACATTCGAACTACAGAAAACCTTGTAAGCAAGCAACCATCGGACCGACAGCTTGAAGACCTCTCTGTGGGACTTGGTAATGAGGATTAATGCCTTTAATACCAAAGGCCACTAGCGCATTGTCTTGGTTGCGAACCCTGGACCACCCGGTTACGAGACCACTGCTCTACCACTGAGCCATCATGCCTTATATCATACCAAGGAGTTATTACAATACTCCTTGATCATACATAATATAGTTATAGAGGTCTATTATCGTTACGTGATGAATTTTGCAAGCCCGAACATGGGATATTAGTCATAAACAAAGAGCAGGGGTCAGGAAAAAAGGGGGTCAAAGCGGGGAAGCATCTTGGTCAAGAAGTCACGACTGGAACAATAGCTGAAAAACGGACATGGGCATCCTTACTGTACTTTATTTCGGTCGAAAGAGGAAAGGTTTCAAAATATGCTTTTAATTTACATGTAAGCTATACTTTTGTATGAGAGAGAGAATGGAAGAGAAGGAGATGAGAAAATATCATGAGAGATCAAGAGGGGGAGGGGGGACAAGAATTCAAGCAACTTCCGACAAAACTCTGTAACGTGAGAAAAAAAACGATGGTTTGTTGCAGACATTGTGACTTCTTTTGCTTTGTTCCGTTTAAATTAGGAGGGTAATGAACTTGGATTGGCGGAGCAGGAGAAAAAGACATTAAAGAAATTAGAGGAGAAGGGTAGAAGGGTAAAAGGAACAGCGAAGCTAGAGGCTATATCCCCTTGTCAAACTTGTTCACACCTCATCTTGAGCTGGAGAGAGGAAAACTAGTCAGACTTGAAACTGGCCTTAGTTTGGCCCTTGGGATTTGATATAGTTTTAAAGAGCGTAATAGGTTCATGATATAAGCCTCTTTTCTTTTTGGAACTAGGAGGGGGGCCAGGTCCTTGTGAAATGTACTGTATGAAGTGTATTACAAGAATATATTTTGTGTATTTTGTGAACCACTCGTGTGCATAAAGATACATACGGTAGTCAGAATTGAAAATAGCCCTAGTTCGGCTGTTGGGAACTGATGTTCCTGCATGTATGAAAGCAGGGTCTAATGTCAAAAGGCAGGGGTAATATCTGTGGAGAGTGTTAGTGTGACTATCTAAAAAGTATAGGCCTAGTACAAAAATTGAAAAGTAAAGAATAAAACTAGATTATAAACCATGGACCTCCCGTAGAAAGTCCATATTCACCTCAATTATTTTTTAAAGTATAATGTCAAATATGATTGAATCATTGCTTGTCAAGAAACCTACTTTAATCACACCTTCTCGCGTGTATAAAGAAGTTTCTGGTTTTGCATTAGTTAGATTTAGCTCATGCTGCAATCATAATTATAAACCTTTAGGTCAGTCAGGAACTTTTATAAGCCGATCGCCTGTCTGATTATCAAGATATTTATGATTGGAAATCGAAATTTCAAAAATTGTTTTCCTAACGGTTTTTATAACACTAGTACAGTCTATTGGAGAAAATGAGTATGGTAAAACTGGTCACTCAAATATTTTTGAGGCAATTCATGATCATTTTGGATTGCAATTTTTTAGGGCTTCAATATTACACCATATCACAGACAGTGATAACACGTAGGGCAGTGCATCTCATATTAAACATTGTTAAACGATGCCTTTAAGAAATTTGTGAACATTTCATACATGTGAGAAGTTTCTGATTTTGCATTAGTTGGACTTATGGTGCTTCAAGAATGAGAGGAGCTAGGAGTGAGAGATGGAGGATCGTTACACTGTATCCAGGGTTAGTTTGAATAGACGTCTTGTGAGGGCAGGAAGTAAACCTGGAAATCAAGACAGGAAGAGAGGGGGGCCCGACCTCACCAAGACCAACAGGTATTGTACTCTCAAGACAAGACAAGACAATCAAAATATCTTTCTCTCCCTCTCTCAATCTCTCGATCATGCTCCTGTAGTACCTTAGGTTTTCTCTCTCTCTGTGTCTCTTTGTGTTGCTTTCTGTCTGTCTGTCTGTCTCTCTCTCTCTCTCTCTCTCTCTTGTGTGTCTCTCTCAGTTTCCCTGTCTGTCTCTAGTACCTTAGTTTGTTTCCCTCAGTCCCACTCTTCCATGCTATCTCTCTCTCAGTCTCCCTCTCTGTCTCTGTTTCTCTGTCTGTATGTCTGTCTCTCTCTCTCTATCTCTCTCTCTCTCTCTCAATCTCAAATCTCTCATTCGTGCCCCTGTACTACTAAAGTGTCCCTCCCTCTTCCACACTATCTTTTTATCTCTTGTCCTTTTGTCTTTATCTCTTCCTCCCTCTCCACTCCTGTGCTCATACGCTTACACTTGCTCTTGCTCCCATTACCCCTCCCCCTCTCTCTCTCTCTCTCTCTTTTCTCCCTTTGATTCTCTCTTCTGCTGTATAATAACCTCTCCCTCCCTCTCAACTGCCCTGTTGTCTCTTATGTGTATGCTGTCTGCCATACTTTCTTATTTACTTTTCACCCCTTTCTCTATCTAATACCTCTCACTTTTTTGTTCCTCTATTTTTCTGTCTGTCTCTGCGTCTCTTTTTCTTGTTTCATGCTTACAAACTACCTTTCCCACTCTATCTTCCTCATACCCATCTTTTTATAGATACACATGTGCTTTTATTAATCAATATTCTTGTTTTTGTATCTTTCTTTCTCTCTCCAGAGAACAAAATTAATGAAGGGGAATTGTTTTCTGTATCAAAAAGATTAAAAATGTTTCCTAGCAAATATTCTTCTCTTATGAATCCTCCAACTCTCAACTTTACCTCATCTCTTTCCTTCTCCCCTCTTCCCCTCTTGCTTCTCTCTCTAGTTTTCTCTCTCTAGTTTTCTCTCTCTCCCTCCCTCTCTCTCCCTCTCTCTCTCTCTCTCTCTCTCTCTCTCTCTTTCTCCCTTTCTATAATTCTTCATAATCAATCACTTTCATCGAGGCTACATCTTGGCACACCTCTACTTCAGGCCCCAATAGGCTCCCATGCCAAATCAAATGTATTCTGGACTTTGCTATGACTTTATGTGTAGACCTACGGGAGTTTAACACTACAGAAAGGGTTAAGGTAAAAGGCCATCAGTATCTGAAAGAAGGTTGTTCTTGACAACCTGAAAGCCTTCCCTGAGACTTGCCCGGCATGGCAGCAAATAATGTATGCAGGCTAGATTCCAAATATTGAAGTTAATTCATTAATAACAGGTTAATGGAATAACTTGTCACTAGGTCCCCTGTAATGAAACATCCATAAATTTGAATATGTTGGTAAATGGGCCCTGCCTTATAAAGAGTTAGGATTGATCTAAAATTCCAAATCAATCGCAAGTCCTCCAATCGATCGCAAGTTTGCAGTCTCCTATCTCTTAAGTACATAGTTGCGATTGATATCAATCACAAACTGATATCAACTCTTTATAAGACGAGGCCCTGGTCTATTGTTGCAGGATCACGTGTCATGGAACTCATGAAGATGCTTACCTGAGTGATCCGCACAGCCCTCTGCTTTGGGAGGTGAGTTTGAGGCACTGCCTGTCTGTCCTCTGAAGTGGTCTCCAATTCCCTTCAGAATACCCTTCAGACTCAGGCTACGCTTTTTCTTTGCCGTGTCTCCCCTGTCTCTTCCCCCTGATGCTATTAGAAACAAAAAGATAAAATGAAGAATCATCCGTTATATTGATGACGATAGACAGTACATTGCAATATCTATGCCTGTGCATGTCGTAATCTCATTTGAAAATTTGAAGTGTGAATTCACTAGAACTGAACTGAAATATCAACATGCTTGATTATGTCAATCCTTCTTTGTCTGAAACATCCCCTTTAACCAGTCTTTAAAAAAACTTCTGCCCCTCTCCTCCTAAACATCATACGTGGACTCTATAACAGAATACACATATCTTTATTCACGGCTAACAAAAATAACAAACAACCAAATTTGCGTTTATGTCGTGGCTTTATTAACATTTTGAGATGGACGCTTATTTTGCACATTTTGATTTTCTGGGTGTCATAACAAAATAACACAGATATATTGAATCATAAAAAATGCTTACAAATGCAATGCTAGGCCCCCCGCCTATGAAATCGAGTGATGCCTAGGCTAAACTTATATACATTAAGTCATTATATCAGCCCCCCGCCTATAAAATCGAGTGATGCCTAAAGTTATGCTAGGCCCCCCGCCTATGAAATCGAGTGATGCCTAGGCTAAACTTATATACATTAAGTCATTATATCAGCCCCCCGCCTATAAAATCGAGTGATGCCTAAAGTTATAGAATATAGATGTATATATATACCAGCCTCTCCGCCTGTAAGATCGGATGATGCCTAAGATTAAAGCGTGACACCCTGAGTTTGAAAATGTGTAGGTACAACTAGGTCCCCCCGCATTCAAATCGAATGGGGGCCGGAAAACTAAGAATTGACATGCGAACAAATTCGACTGAATATACATTGGCAACCCCCTCGCATGTAAAAATTGAGTGGGGTCGAAAATTATCGGATGACAATTATTGATCAATAAACTTATCAGTACCATGTGATTAGTGATTCACCCATACAAAACCGGGTAGGGGCGAAACCCAATGGGAAAATTCCCCTACGGCCCACTTTCTTTGTGCACGACGCAAGTTGATGTGCGACCAGGCCAAATGCCCCCGGCTCTGCATTAACTTCATAAATCACTGACCAATTTATTACATAAACTCTATCCGTACCTTTCATACCTGAAACCCTAAATCCTTTCCGTACTAATACGTATACCTTGGCTACTTCGAACCACCAAGCAATACTTAATTCATGCCACTAATATACTAAAATTACTTTTATTGGTGGAGATAATGGGGAGGTGGTGGGAATGTTTTAGACTCGGTAAATTTTTCTTCTTGTCCATTCAAAATGAAAGCCATAACTAGAATGAAAGCCCCTTCGTGCTATTTTTAATTTGCTGGCGGTATTTTCCGCGCTTGCTTGATAAGCGTACATACGCTTGTACATTTCCTTCCAATGTAATACAAAGTATTACATTTCCTAGCGCGTGAATTTCCCTCAAAAATGTAAACAACCTCTTGACCTACATTTTGTCAGCCTGTCAATAAACCATTTTAAATCGTTGTCTACTCTTTAAATTTTATTATTCACGGCTAACAAAAATAACAAACAACCAAATTTGCGTTTATGTCGTGGCTTTATTAACATTTTGAGATGGACGCTTATTTTGCACATTTTGATTTTCTGGGTGTCATAACAAAATAACACAGATATATTGAATCATAAAAAATGCTTACAAATGCAATGCTAGGCCCCCCGCCTATGAAATCGAGTGATGCCTAGGCTAAACTTATATACATTAAGTCATTATATCAGCCCCCCGCCTATAAAATCGAGTGATGCCTAAAGTTATGCTAGGCCCCCCGCCTATGAAATCGAGTGATGCCTAGGCTAAACTTATATACATTAAGTCATTATATCAGCCCCCCGCCTATAAAATCGAGTGATGCCTAAAGTTATAGAATATAGATGTATATATATACCAGCCTCTCCGCCTGTAAGATCGGATGATGCCTAAGATTAAAGCGTGACACCCTGAGTTTGAAAATGTGTAGGTACAACTAGGTCCCCCCGCATTCAAATCGAATGGGGGCCGGAAAACTAAGAATTGACATGCGAACAAATTCGACTGAATATACATTGGCAACCCCCTCGCATGTAAAAATTGAGTGGGGTCGAAAATTATCGGATGACAATTATTGATCAATAAACTTATCAGTACCATGTGATTAGTGATTTGGAGGCATAATTTGACAAATTACCGCCAAACGAGAATATATTTATATATGATCGGCCGCCAAATCACAACGTTGTCATCAAACGATTTTTGTGCACTAAGGGAATATCTATGCTTAACTATTTACACTTTGGTGGAATTAACATTTCAATTGGCCAAATTAACCAATGTACATGTACAAGCATGTACTTTTTCGCCCTTAAGCTAATTTATAACCCTATAACAGACTACAGAGTATCGTAATAAACTTATCTCTACAACACCGGCACATCATCATGCCTAATTCATTCCCCTCAAAGAAGTGACTAAACCGTTAATGCCCATTTCGAAATGAAGCATTCGCAAAACTGGTCATTTACCAATGTCCACCTAAACCTGCCCCATATAACCATTATTTACTCTCCACAACTTTGTTACTCCCAAAATAAGGCACTCTTATCCCAACAACAAAAACATGATCTTGCGGTGCCGGACTCAAACTTTTTTGCAGAATTTACTTTGCTACCCGAACAGACTTAAACATTATAAGAACGCTGAAATATAAGAACACTGAACTATAAGAACATTGAAATATAAGAACAAACAACGTGTTTTGTAACATTATCATTGTTTAACTACTTGGAAGAACCGAGATAGGACAGGCCCTCCTTCAGGTCAGTAATAAACCTGTCCAAACCCTCATTGGAGAGATGCAATCCGTCCGGCCTATATAAAGCCCTATCCTTATGCCTTATGTCGGGGTGTGGAATGGCCTTTCCCCCATTCCTGCCGGCCAAGGCGCGAGCGTATCGGTTCGTGGCCTTCCTTCTATCGTCTAATTTTCCCTGCTCTTCCGGAGTACAGCATTTATATTCTACCCGTTCTAGGATGTCAGACCATATTATTGTCGTCTCAGTGTTCGATGTGATTAATCTGTTCACCGCATTCGCCATCGCCCTCCTCGAACATCCCTCTATGTCATTCGTGCCCACGTTTAACACTAAAACGGTCGGCTTCGTCAGGCCACTGGTAATCGACTCTAGCCATGCGTTTGTTTGGTCCAAGCGAAGGCCCCGCTTTCCAGCCCAATGGATGACCGTCCCATATCGGCGCAGTCAGTCCGCTCCGCCCTGCGATGGGCCCAGAAAACGATAGAGTCGCCTACTATCCATAGTTGTTCTGTGGACAAAATAAGAAAAGAGGACTGGGCAGCATTTTGTATTCCAAAGAACATGCGTTAATGTGAACTTGAAATCCCATTGTGTTTTCTTGCTCTTGTTCTGCATGTATGTTTGTTGTCTGCTTGACTTCGTTTTCATTTTCATGTTGTAGCACCATTATTATTATTATTGCTATTATTATTATTAGCTTATTTAACCTCTCGAGGCGAGGGACTTATTCCTCTGTGTGTTGTACATATATTCATTCATGTGTATGCGGCCTCACCCTTACATTATTCGCCCCGGACACGTTAACCTCATCATTCACTCTGTTATATTTTTTATGTATACCTGGCGAATCAAATCAAATCAAATCAAATCAACCCCAACGGTACTTTGCAACATTGCTCATATTTAAACAACCATATCAAGCCTTATATATCTGCGATGCGCGGAGGAAGCCCATCGACCCATGTGCTGTATTTGGGCGTCCGAGCAGCCCGCCATAGCAGCGGTTGTAGCCGCACCTATACGAAAAGAATGGGAGGAAAACTTCGCCGCCAACATATCTCTGTATGTCATGCATCTCTTTATCATGGCACTGAACTCATGCCTGTTGAGAGGAAGTGAACCATATGAGCAAAAGAAAGCCTCCCCACTTCCCGGGCGCATTTTCAAATATCTAAGGACCGCCTTTACGGGACAACTACCCGCCTCCATTTCGTGTATTGAAATGGTGCAACCGTTTCCCCTCGGATCAGTTTTTGATTCCCTTTAAAGAGAGCTTCACCCGGCGATGTGGTGCACTGCCGGTGACTGCCACGTCCGTGAAACGCAGCATTCGATCCCGCCTATGCCGTGATACCACTGTGAATTCAATAATTCGTAAAAAACCATAAAATGCCAAACAAAATGCGGCAGAGTATAATAACACTTCATAAGTGCTAACACAAACATGTTCCAAATCGGTCAACATTTGGTTCAAAACGGGTAATGTGATAGGATGCCTAGCGTCTCTCCTTGATGTGCGGCGCTTGCATCCCTCGACTAATCGTACTGCTGACGAAAGGCGGAGGAGCGAGGCCCATGGGACGCAACCACCATCAACCACAATTCAGCATCCACGCTTGCCCAAGATCGCCCGGGCAGTCGCGCTTGCTTTAGCCTAAACTGTATGTCATACTCTCTCCACCCCAGGCCCCCAAATGCTCTAGAAGCGTGTCTAATAAAATCCATATATTTGATGAGCTCTCTGCTTCGCTCGATGTGCTTCTCCAAATAAATAGACACAAACACCAGGAACACGGATGTCCAATGCTCCACCGAAAATATGCCTTTATTCTTTGCCCGAGGTTGGAATTGCAACCAGAGCCCAGATTCAGACTGCCGCAGACTAAATACGGCTTCACCTAGCTCTTGGGATGCCCCACTATCACTCCGTGCATAAGCATTCTGTTTGAGAAGCAAGGCTAAATCAATAAATTCACTCCTCCAAATTCTCTCCTTGAGCGACATTGCCACTTCGGAACCCAACGGATCAGCCGCGCTCATAAACGGCACCGGTGACCCCACCGCGGAAGGGGGTACTTGCGGCGCAGTCCGCTCCGCCATATTACCCTCGCATGAAGCCTGCCCAACCGATTGAGCCTGCAATGAAATCTCCGATTGCTCCCTCACAGAGGGCACCGACTCTCGCGCGATAATCTCCGGCCATAATATGGCCGCGCGCCTACCAGTACTGATATCAGGTACATCATTGCCACTAGCTCTAGATCTACAAATGATGTTAGGGTTGAACTCACCGCCCTGATCGTCGGCGCCGCTGGGGCCCACTCCGACAGGCGTTGACGTTGCCTTCGCCCTTGCCCTCGGACTTTTCCTCGCCTGACTTGGGGGTAACGCTGCATCCGCTCTCGGATTCTCCGCCTGACTTGGAGGTAACGTTGCCCTGGGCGCCGTCTCGCCACCCCTCTTCCTCCCGGCCACGGATTTCTTCTTCGCTTTTGGCATGATCGCCAACGTACTCCTGCCAGTAGAGTTGATAATGATATGGACTCTCCTTTCTAATCAGGCCCAACGACAAAGGCCGGCCCAAAACCCGAATATAATCCCGCTGGTCGCTCACGAAAAAATAAATAATTCAGCGTTATATATCCAACTAATTATTCCAGTGCAGTGCTAACGTTAGTATTAATCCAAATCCTCTAATAATGTTTTAGACTCGGTAAATTTTTCTTCTTGTCCATTCAAAATGAAAGCCATAACTAGAATGAAAGCCCCTTCGTGCTATTTTTAATTTGCTGGCGGTATTTTCCGCGCTTGCTTGATAAGCGTACATACGCTTGTACATTTCCTTCCAATGTAATACAAAGTATTACATTTCCTAGCGCGTGAATTTCCCTCAAAAATGTAAACAACCTCTTGACCTACATTTTGTCAGCCTGTCAATAAACCATTTTAAATCGTTGTCTACTCTTTAAATTTTAATAAATCAATACACTTCAAACACGGCACCCCCCCCTCCCCCTACCCCTCTTTGCCCATTGGTTGCATAAACCTTACACATATAAGGGATTTCAACAGAATTTGAAATAACTGAAGATTAAATTTCAAAACGTATAAACAGGGATTAATAATCAAAGTGCTTCCTTTACAAGCTAAAGAAATGTAGAATTTAAAAGTAGCTTTTTAAAGAAAAAAAATGTCATTATCATAACACAAGATTACATCAGCCTATTCAAGGAGGAAGAAAACAAACATTTTTAGAGGCTCATATATGTATCCTAGCTATTCAGTCTTCATTAATCTTCTTTTTTGTTATGTTTTGGAATTAGCTAGTGCAAGCCAATATGACTTGTATTTAAAGCTCTTGGTAGTTAAATATACTCCCTGGCTTTTACACAGGAAGCAATCAACATCAATTAATCATAATAAAAAGTATACTTTCAATGGATGTCTCTCTTAAAAACCCTCGTTAATCATGTAGAGAAAGTAAAACCAAAACAGGACGGATCATCAATGCATCTGTCATATGGTGGAACCAGAGGGGTGTTAGCTTTGTGTTTAATGTATATGAGTTACTGCCCTTCTGGCTCTTAATTCGAGATACAATCATCACAAACTGGTCATGTGATGTAAACCATGTATTAAAGAGGAGAATAATAAGTTCGGGAAATTTTTCCTACAATGCACAGTTAATGTGTTGGGTCAATCGTATCTGGCATCTACTACTGGTATGTGGTATATTTTGTGAAAAGTGCGTACATGACCCAGCACTGCTTGAAAAATAAAATGTGCTAAAATGCCCATTACTTGTTGTATATACCATGTATTGCGGATATAGTGGCAAAATTATATGCCAAATGCATAAAGTTGAGCTTGTCTTAATTTGTGCAAATTCTGAACACACACATAAACAAAACTAAAGGTTCTGACTGCGTTTCCAGTATTGGAAGGTAACCTGTCAGATACAAATTGATTTTGAAATAGTACATGTATTGTCATCTACAAAGAATTTTTGCCAAAAGATTTGACAAAAAATATCATGGATGAAAAACTGTACTCCATGATGTTTTACATATTCTATTTTAATCCGTTCACAGTTCACACAAGCACATCCATTCCAAACTTTTGCTTTAGAAATCTTTGCACGTTCAATTCAAATCCAACATTCTTTTGCATAGTTTGGCACAAAAAGAGGTCCATATTCCCGCAGGGATTTGACCATTTCTGGGCCGCAAACATTACTTAATTAAAGTAAAGACAACATATTCATGGCTACCTGCCAATAAAAATCTGTGTATGTATATTCTCACGAGACCCTGCTCCATTTTAGAAATAAGTTCAATATTTCTGATTCCAAAATCTGATTTACTTGCAAAATATCACAGCATCATAGGTTTGTTTTGTATCGTTCAATGTGTTTTGTTCTACATATTTATTTATTATTTGTATTGTTTTAAATCTTTGAATCTTTAGATTTTGAAAGATTTGAAGAAAAAAAAAGTTTTATCAGTGATGTGATCATAATAGGCAGGAAGGTAGCTGCACAGGGGGGACTGTTCATGCTCGAAACATTTCACGTTATCAAAACGTGGAATCAGGAAGAGAGGGAAAATGGGCTAGCTATACTCGAGTCCTGAACACCTGCACAACGAGCGAGCCATTCATTGTTAACCCTTCCAGGACAAGATTTATTTTTAAGGATTAAATTGATCACATATGGTTCTTCAAATCGGCAACAATGATATCTTTCTTTTATTCATAATATTGCCACATCGTTAAATAAAATGTAATGTCTCTGAAAAGAATATACATGGGCAAGAATGTTGTTGAAAAGTTGAACAAATATAAGATATGATGGATGATGCCTTCCCATCCATTCAAAGCAATTTGTTTTAGGTGCACTACTACATAATACAGCTTTAAAGTTTAAACTGTTCAATATTTGAAAGAAATAGCACTGAAATCTTGACATTGAGAATTTGTGGCACCATGTAATTCCACTTTTTTCTTCTTGGTAACTTAAAAATACCCTGCACCTGTTTTACAATTCGTAACTGCAGGGCTACTGCTTCTTAGCATCTTCCGAATCTATTGTTTATCATCAGTGATTTGGCACCTTGTCTTAACCTCTGCAACTCATCTCCACATTAATCTGTTTTGTATTATGAATAGTCTTGCATCAGGATGATCTGTCAAATACATTTATAGATCTCAAGTCTTAAATAGTACCCGTCAAACAAATATGAAAAATGGTCACGCTATACTTTTGTTCATGCCCATTGTTAGAAGAGTATTGTATATCTAGAACAATCTTCTAAGTGGAAAGAAACCTCGGATCTGACTTTGTAAATGTATATGCTTCATAGAAAAAAATATAAGAAACCGAAAGTAATGGACATCAATAGTTATATGGCGCCTAATCATCCGTACATAAGAGCATGTCATTGTATGTCTTTGGAAATTTAATGATTCTGTGACATTGAAAAAACAATGGATCATTTATCATAGTCATAAAGTTTGATTTTTAGATGATAAACTACTTTTCATCTACAAATAGAAGTTAAAGTGCACTCTGTATAATTGGAGGGCCCTCAGGGAGAACAGTATAAATACTGATGAGGCTACCCTGGGTAAACAAGAGATATTATTATAATTATTACACTCAGTTGTTTTCTTTAAAAAAAGCTTTGACAATCAAACTGAATCATGATCTGTTCCTCCACCTAATCCAAGTTTCAAATATAATTCTTTCCTTTTCATTGCTAATGTTTGTTGTCTTCATTTGAGCTAAAACAAAGGACAAATTTAACACAATATCCGTATCTCATAAAGTTAACAAACAATGTCTGGTTTAAATGACTCATGCCATTAAACCCTTTATAAAATGCCATTTTAAAGAAATCTAGATTGCCAAATTGTTGATATTGTATCTAATATTCTCGGACAAGAAAAGTTTGTATTTCTTCTTTTCAAATGGAAACTTGTTCGTACATTATAATCAGTCTGATATCATAGAATGATTTTTGTAGTTCAAATATTTTATTCTATTTTTCATTTCCTAAAAAATAGGACTACATAAAAATACATATAAATAAAGGCATATTAGGCAAACAATGCACGAGCACATGCACGCAAGTACAAACAAAATCCATAAACTTTTATAATAAAGACATAACAGAACCGGAAAAGGTAAACTATGATTTGAATAACATGTACCGGTACTAATAAAGGTGAACAAACCTCTCTCACATTATTGTATTTGTTATGCATTTCTGGTTAAATCTTTATCATCTAACCTTAAACAGAAGGTTGAGTTCTGGGAAGAGGTGAAACATAATTTGTGAGCATTATCATTGTTATTATGCAAGTGTGGAAGAACATCAGAGAAAAAATGTTCCCTGTAAAGCATGGCTCTTCAAATGCCTTCCTATTCTGAATATGTCATGCAAACAGCTTTAAAATGTGGGCCTCTTTTTTAGTCCCATATACATCTTTCTGGGAACAGAGCTTGTTACTTTTACCACGACTGGACCAAATTTCTTAACATTTTGATGATTCCAGAACCTTGCTGTACACACAAATACTTATATGCTAGATGATCAACTTTTTCTGATCGATTCTATAACGTTTCTTTCACAAGCCAGACAAACTTACCAAGAAGACACCCAACTACGAGAAGGAAGAAAATGAAATTGAACTGGAAGCCCGACTGCTGAGAACACAGCATTCTTCCAGAATCTCGGGTAAAGGTAAAGGTAA
Source organism: Strongylocentrotus droebachiensis (assembly GCA_035222895.1). Taxonomy (NCBI): domain Eukaryota; kingdom Metazoa; phylum Echinodermata; class Echinoidea; order Camarodonta; family Strongylocentrotidae; genus Strongylocentrotus; species Strongylocentrotus droebachiensis. The sequence continues at coordinate 12,019 of JAVYIG010004735.1, read as the reverse complement.
ATGCAATTGCATGACCAGAACTCAACTTCACCTTTAAAGGTTCTGGTTTGTGTGCCATGAAATATTTCAATTGTTGTCCGCACTGAATACCATCGTAATTATGCAGTGAACTGCACCCAATGTCATCTCAAACCACACATGTCAACAACTTGATTATCATTGTTAATTATATCCTTTTTCAATCAGAAAAAAAATCAACAATGCATTCATGATTGAATACTCATGTCTTTGTCATTGAAATCTATTAATAGAATCATTGGAATCACTGGTAATCCAGGATAGGTGCTAAACTGAAAATGAATGGAGTAATATCTTTCTTCAAAAAAGTGTATCACATTTTTAGTAGTTTCTACAAAAAATCATATACTTTGTGTTTCTGAATATCATCTCTAATATAGCCTGTGTTTAACTATCTTGCTTAATTATATCTAATCCACTGTGAATAATTGAAATACATTTCAGCACATATGAATGGCATTACGAGCACCCAAATCTGCCAGCCAGACAAATTAGTGTCCAATTGCCTTGCAAATCTTACTACAGAGTTAAGAATTCATGACGTTGCTTGACATGATCTAGACAACTTTTTCAAACAATTTATTGAGATCAAAAATTATGTGCAATTCTTTATTGGAAATGAATGTGAATTGATTGGTGTCTAGTTGGAAAACAAACATACTTTCCCAACTTATTTTTTTAATTTGTTTTAAAGTAATTGTTTGGTTTTATAATGTTTCCACCATTACGACACACAAGATCGGCCAACCCTGGATAAAGTCCAGTAAAAACTCTCCCATCCCTACCTAGCTACCCTTCCACATCTATGCTAGACTCTTCTACCTCTTGATCTTCCCAGGAACAAGCCAATAGTTACATAAGAGTACAGTCTTTGGTCCTGGTCCAACCCTAAGTCTGTCAAAACTCTCCTAGATATCACTAAAAACCTGCACTAGTTTGTTCTAGCTGTTGGTCTCCCCAGGAACAAGCCAACGTATATAAGAGTACAGTCTTTGGTCCTGAACCCTTGATAAGTCTTGTCAAATCTCTCTCACCCCTTACCTATAGCTACCCTTCTCCACCTGCGCCAGACTGTCATAGCTAAAGGGTTTCCTGACTAACTGTCACCAAGTCATATCACATTAACTGATATCCCCCTCACGCTTGATACTGGTAATCTATGGCAAATGATACGGCAGTAATTCAGGCTACAAATCCTCTGGAAAATATCAAAGCTAATTTTACCGTAATTCTCAGGATATCTACTTTTTTCACAGATAACCCATTATAATCCCTTCTTCTACTGAAAAATGAAGTTGGCAAAAAAACAGAAAGGCACTTAAAATGCTGACTGGAGATGGCTTATTTTCACAAAATTGTTTCAGTGGGCTTGCACTTGGGCAGCAGACAAGTATACACAGTTTTAAAAACTCTATAAAATTTAGAAAATATCTTAACGATTAAATAAACAATAGATAAATAAATAGATACAAAAACAAATTAACCAATGGATGAACCAATCAGATATATGAATGATAAATAAATTACTAATTCAACACCACCCCTTAGACGATGTCTCAAATTTTCTTCCTTTTTTAAAGAGCTCCAGTGAAATTCTTATGCTTTATCATATTTTCTTGAGATGTTTTACAACAGGCTATTACCCATTTCAGTCCAAAATGTTGAAGTAAACATTGCAACAACTTGACGAGGAAATGCTTCTCAAGTGTAATTACTCAGTGTACTTGAATGACTTTCCTAAATTTGTTGAGTCATTTCCTACAGGGCACTAGAAGAAAATTTGCAAAAGAGAAAGTTGTTGAAAAGGCCACTAATGAAAGAAGGAATCCCTTAAAAGGTGCTGTTTAATTTTCTTAAGTCCTGTGGTAAATGTGCCCTGTGCATATCGATATCAATCTATATATCTATCTATCTACCTATCTATATATATTCCAAGATTTGTAAAAATATATATCATTCATGGTTTTGACGAGCTCTCAAGTCTCAAGGCACAATTAGGGATACATAATTTTGTACACTCTTACACTAGCATATTCAGAAAAAAGTGGAATCTAGGGTAAATAAAATACAAGATATTTGCAAGTTACTACTTCATTTTGTTCTTTCTAGAAGCATATCGCTGATATTGAGATTAGCATTCAATTACAGACACACTATTTCAAAATCAATTACTTCTTAGATGTCGTTTCAGGTCATGGCCAATTCCACAATCTCCCTTAACACTGTACACATCGAACTGTACACATCGAATGATACAGCACGTGGAGCAATCAAGACGTGACTCGTGTGAAGCGTTTACGCCTCTTATCGCTATGCCGACCTTTTTCGGCAACCACCGGGAAGGAAATTCGCTAATTGAACGATGTGTTATACAACTTGAAGTCATGTGACTTGATGTGGTTTTCAGTGTGAAGTTAATGATGTCATATATGGCAAGTGGTTTCTCATGTTCTTTTATCGATTCCTCAATAAAGCTTCTAATGACAAGGTCTTAGTGTACAGGATTATTTGGGGGAGACTAAAATAGAACGTGCTTTATGAATACAGTAGGTAGTAAAAGCATACCTGTCTCCACAGACAAATTAGGAATACAGGGTATTTTTATGCATTTACACAGAATTGAGAAAAATCTATTGAATTCTGTATCAATGGTTTTGCATACCAGTTAAAAAATGGAGGGAAAAAGAAGAATTCAGGGCAATTTGTATGCTTTAAATCACCATAACATGTTCATGAAAAGTCAATGGAATATTGGAATCTATCACAACATTTTGAAGCCCTTCCAAAAAGGAATCATTTCTCCTTTAGAATGGTTAGCAGCTTTGTGGAAAAATGTATGCCTGCCTACATTTCACATTAGCCAAAAAGAAACAATTGGACAGATAATTTTGATCAGTTAATTAAATATTCACTGCTCTTGCAGTTCCAAAGTTGTATTTTGTAATTATTATTATTATTATTATTATTATTATTATTATTATTATTATTATCATTAGAGTGCTAATTTAGCAAGCAAACAAGAGGGGAAATACTATCATTGAGATCTGTCATATCGTCAGGAATCACCAAAGTGCTCCCTATAAGTACTCTTGAGGATTTCCCCTCTAAACAACAAACCTATTAACGATTTTTGTTTCCTCATTATTGAGAATGTTGCAATAATTATAAAAGGCCTTGAAACCATTTAAACGGTTTAATAGTAGTAGTATTGGTTTTTCATAACCATTTTATTGCCTGTTATTAAAAAACCTACTTCCTCTTTTCTTTGTATAGCTTCTCTTGGACTAGGAATGATACAATGTCAACAACAAACAAATTAATTGGAACATGCTATAAGCACCAACATGAATCAGGAATTACTATTAGTCCTTATTTTGAAGGATGCATATTGCTCTGTACTATGTTGATGTTAACATAACATGCAATTTCAGTAGTGTACATATCATGCACTATAACAATAGAAAGTCAACTCAATTGGATTCTTTTCATTGATTTCGATTTGATTGATATACATTTCATGTATACAGGCCCATTAAGATGTATTTGTCTGTCATTGATGAAAACCACAAGCTACTGAGTAAGAAACTTCCCCTACTTTTACCCATTTTGTAAACTATTACTTCCTTTTTAGTGGATGCACATACAATTAACAACTAAATCAATCATACCCTGTGTATGTATAAAAACTGATTTGTCCAGATTTAGTTTCTTGAGAGTGAGACATATTAAAGGTACCATGTCCCATTTGCAGGCCAAAACAAATGAAAGGTTAAATTCCAACGGCATTTGAAAGATAAAACTAATTTAGCACTTCCCTCACAACAAAAGGGCTTGAAAATGTCTTTTGGTGGGAAAATAACGAGCATTAGTTGTCAAATCGACTTTAGTGATTGTAATCATTTTAGTAATAGTCTGATTTGCAGACCCTTTACCGAATGGTTGTACATTTTGTGCTGTGCAAAGTTGCAATCAGTTTAATTTTGGCCTGGGAGGGAGACTGAACAGGGAAATAGGGAGGAGGGGTGGGTAGGTGAAAGAGAGGAGGGGGAGAGGAGGGGAAGAGGAGGGGAAGAGGAGGGGAAGGGGAGGGGGAAGAGGGTGACAAGGAGGTGAAAGTGCACTAAGGGAGGGGAAGAGGGAGGGAGTGGAGTGGGAGGGGGAGTGGAGTGGGAGGGGGAGTGGAGTGGGAGGGGGAGGGGAATAGAGAAGGGGAGGGAGGAGAAAAGGGGAAAGAAGGGGAGGGGAAGGTGCGATCTATTGCGTGTCTTTTGATTACTTCTCAAGATATTAGATGGCACAACACCTAGTAGTCATGTGATAGAAATAGCTGACCCCAATCATAATCATATTACATATACCAAAGTAGCATTTTGATCATATTTTTTTTTTTTTAACTTCTAATTCGACCCTGACCCTATATAAATGTTGACAAAACAGTATCAACTGCTGAGAGCCAGAAGGGCATTTAAAACCCATATAGTTTGACAAAGGCTTATAATAGTTTGACAGCCCTTCTATTCATCAACAGATTTCATTTTCATTTCATTTCATCTTCATTGATCTATCGTAATACATAGCAATTCAGTTCAGTTTTTGGCTTTGTTATAAGGTAATAATAATTTTACAATTACAATGTATTTAGAACATAAAATGAATCACACTAACGTTTTACAGTTTTTTTATATATTTGCCTATACATGCATATGATTATTTACTTACATAATTATAAGCATTGCATTTTATGAATGCATTAACATTATTCCTTTAATGCTTTCAATATACATATTGGTTTCAGAATATTGAACTATTAATAATATTTGTCTGGTATACTATAGTAGCATGACATGTATCCTGTTACAGTACTTTGATGTATATCTACATAGTTATGAACTGTTAAATGAAGGGATATCAGATTGTGAGGTGAATATAGAAGAATGAATGCAGTCGTGTATAATAATGGTGCATTTTGAAGAAAATACCAACATCCATTGTCCACAGACTATAACTATTTAGAGTTGTTAACCTAGGCCCCGTCATACAAAGAGTTACAATTGATCCAAATCAGTCGCAAATAAGATTGACAGATTGATATCAATTATCAACTCTTTGTAAGACAGGGCCCAGAAGATAACATTGACTGGAGGTGTCTGTGGAGTCTCAATCTAGCAAGTGAAACACAAGTAATGAGATAAAAAAAAATAGGCCTGTCATCATTATAGAAATACCACATTTTAAACTTCTCCACTGAATATTGGTATATAAACAATAACATTTCAAAAAGTAAACACAAAGTTTGAAAAAGTTTTCACTCACCCCCTCCATTTTTCCTATTCATGGTATGATCCGGTGATGTTTGGCTGCAACGAAGATAAAAGACAAAGATAGGAAACGTCCTTATTGGTGATTAATTAATTAACAACAAAATAATGACATCAGCCGCAGTACGATGGTGTATCCTACAATAAGTCCACGCAAAGCGAAGATTATCCTGTCAGGTTCCTCGCTTGCTGCTCGCTATATGGATCAGGTTCTCTAATATCATATATCTCTTTCCTGGTTGCTGTTACGGTCGATGGCTTGGGCTGACTTTCGGGTCATGATTATGATTATGACAGGCAGGCCGGCAGACAAAAGTGGAGCATACGCATGCCGCACAACACACAGAGAATAGAAGTCAATTGCTTACTCATACCATGCTCATACTGGGTCGAAACCCACTTTGGTAAAGAAGGAGATTAGTCTCATTAACCAGACCTCCTTGAAAATGCATAATTGTTGGAAATCATAACTTAATCACATAGAGGTAGTCCCACATTGCTAAGATGTGGAGCTGGCAAATACATGTACAATCAGGATTAGCTTTACTGTTACCTGAGCTTACACGTCAGGGTAATAATTGGGGCAGCGCCAGGAGCATCACAACGTGACGGACATGTGCGCTATATAAGAGGCCACCATTATTATTATTCTAACATACATCATTTAATATTCATGCATTTTGCGTTTTGGATGGGTCTTTTCATGCAGATACCTTTCGCTATTAGCTACCTTGGCCTGAACAGGCCATACGCACAGAACACCATTACCCTGATCACAATAGATGATGTCATTGTTTATTTATATCATGATCCTAACCTTTCATGATAGTACAAAGTGAATCACCTGACCAAAACACAATGAAGTAGCTTTACCTTGATTTATTATAGTAAATACAACTCAGGGTCAACTATAGTATGAAGAAAATACAACCCCTCTCTGAAAATAATGAATACCGGGTATGACAAATCAAAAACAAATCAGTATACAAAAAACTGAAAACAAGAGAGGGCCATTAATTAAACAAAGGCAAAAATTGGGGGGGGGGGGGGGGTGACAAAGTTAAGTAAAACATAGTAAAATGAACCAGATTCTATAAATCTCTATGAACATTAGTAATGACTTCACTGGTGATCTGACATATCATCTGGCAACATTTGCTACATACTTGATTTTGTAAAAGATCTAGGTTTAGGCTTAGGGTTAGAGATCTATGTATAGGCACCATCATAATCTGTTAATCTGAAACTATAACTTCTATCAGACTTATCCAGTTCTCGACCCACCCTATTTGTATGGGAACCAAAAGTGCCGTTGCAAAATATACCCGTTGGCGATGCTGCCCTCTATGGCCAAAAACCATAGTTGCGGTAGCGAAAATTGAGAATTATGTCTCACCAAAGGGCACTAGAGCAGTGACATGGTTATGAATCTGTGGTCAAGAAAAAAGCTATCAAGCCTCCTTAAAATACATTTGCAAGAGAGCAACATAAACAAAGATTAGTGGAAACTATGAATTTATTTTTCAAATTACTTGAGGCCTGGTGGCTAAGAGGTATAGACCAGTGGTCTCGTATAAACTGGGAGTTTGTGGGTATGAATCCAAGTTGATGTAGTGGTGCCCATTGGTAAAGCATTAATCCTCAGTTATCAATTACCAAGTCCCTTGGAGAGGACATGCAGCTGTATGTCCCCTATGTGCTAAGATTTCTTAGCAGCCAGGTATAATAAAGCGTCATTACCTTCATCATCAGTATCAAACATGAAGGTAAAGAGAAAATATGTGTATTAGAACTGTTACAGTCTGATTGAGTAAGACTATCTGAGAAAACCCAGATCTGGATATCAGACTTTGCCCATTGGTACTTTGCTTGATTCTGATTGGTCAGATGTATTGCCTAGTAATCAAAGACTGTTTTTATTGGCCATGGTCAAGGAAATGGCTTAACCTAAAACAAAGTTTAATAGTCTCAGTATTCTAGACCAAAGTTGAACGAGTGGGAAAGAGGGCGAAATAGGGGATAGGAAGAGAGATGGATGGAACAGAGAAAGAGGCAGAGCGAGGAGCAGAGGGGATATTAGAGCACGAGAGTGAGACAAAAAAGAAAGAAGTGGGATAGAAAGAAAGAGGGAAGAGACTGTAGAGAGAGACAGGAAAGACAGTGAGAAAGAGAGAGTGACAGAGAGAGAAATAAAGATGGAGAGAGAGATAAAGATGGAGAGGGAGAGAGATAAAGAGGGAGAGAGAGATTAAGAGGGGGAGAGAGAGAGAACAGGAAGACATATGGAACAGAGAGAAAGTAGCAAAGCGAGGAGCAGAGGGGATAAGAGTGTGGGACAGAAAAGAAAGAAGTGGGATAGGAAAAAAAGAGGGGAGAGACTGTAGAGACTAGAGAGAGTAAGGAAAGACAGTGAGAAAGAGAGGGAGATATAGAGAGATAAAGAGGGGAAGAGAGAGGGAAGAGGGGGTGAGAGGGGAGAGAGGAGAGAGAGGCGGAGAGACAGAGACACACAGAGAGAGAGAGACCAGGGTTTTTTTTTTGGGGGGGGGGGGGAGGGGGGGGGGGGGGGGGGCAGAAGGGCAAAAAAACAGAACTAGACTATTAAACCAGGGAGATGGGAGGGAATTTCCCTGATTAAACAGAGGAGACTTTTGAATCAGTGGGGGAAGATAGATAGGGAAGTGTTATTTAAAATATATTAAAAATCTTTATAATTAACAAACCTATTCCACGGTATACATTCTACAAGGAAGTTTGGATATATGTATATACTAACAAAATTATGTTTTGGTGGCAGGAAAAACAAAGGCTTTCCAGCATAGCAATGAAAATTTCACATTTTTCTATTCTAAAATTATATTTTACCATCTTCTCAGAGCTACAAAGGGGTAAACTAATAAAAGCAAAGCATTATGTTCAACTTGGTCACCATAAAAGAAGACAAATGGATGTAAATTAATAAATGAGAATGACATTGTGGAATAAATCTGTTCAACCCACTAACCCAGAAGGGATTATAGACTTTAAAATTATTGATTGATAGAGTTGATAAACCTTGCTAAACTTAACCTGAAGGTCTGAAGTAATTGAAGATAATGAAATGACCATTAAGTCATAAAATTGATATTTACATACTTAGTTGACATGAACTTTGAAAGAAACCTTAAGCAAGTTTGTTCAAGATACAAGGCAAATCAGCCTTGTGTTTATGTCCACAAAATAGGTCAAACATTTTGGTCATTTGTGATGACTGAATAGCCAAAGAAATGTATAATTAGTATAAAAAAAGTCATAAAACATTGATAAAGGTCACTTGTTAATTTTTTAATGTTTCAGGTCATAAGCACTTCTTCTGAAATCAGTGTTGTGATTGAAGATTTTTAATGGACATATTGAATTTTTAAAGCTGCGATCAATCAAATACAAGTAGACAGCACTTTGACGTATCTTCCATTAGATCTGTACATACAATTTTACCAACTTTAATTTTCTGAGTTATTGATGACAGAATAGATTTTTTCCCTGCAGGGATTGTATTGAAACATATTTGCAATAATTATCTTTAGGGCGCATGTATAATTGAAAATTGGGGAAAATAACAAATTTTGTTTGATTTTTTGTACAGAGCAAATAGGAGGGAACCTCGTAAGATACATCACAGAGTTGCCAATTTGTGTTTGATTGATTGCAACTTCAAAATTGTGTAACTTTCCTGTTTTTGATCGGAATTCGCTCAAACTTTCATTGACCTGTTCCTCTAATTTTTTGGCTTCTATTAAAAACAACTCAATATCAGGATTGACTTCCCCTTTAACATTCACAAAACACTTGGAGAGTTTTCTGTAAATCATTAGAGCTGCATGTAGAAGCTCATCTTCTCTTGGGAAAACAAATCTGTTTGGCATGTTGCAAATTAATTTCCATGTTTTTTCTGTTTTTTGTTCATATCTTCAAGAAAATATGACTACTGGTATTTTACACATTGACTCTCTACTGTCTACATTTAATTTGAAAGAAAATATGCTAGCTTGAGTCCCTTTAAGTACATTCACCTTTGAAGCCTCAGTAACGAATCCTCACTTTCATTCCAGAAACGATTGATTGGCAACATTCCATTCCATTCTTAATAAATAACCTAGAGGGATTGGTTTTCATTTTAATCCAATCCAACAGACCCCATGCCAACATGTCTGTGTTAGTGTGTTCAGGGTTCATAGGCATGAGATTAATATTAAGATTTTCCGCCCTATGTATTCATTACGAAAACCCACATATTTACATCAAAACACAGAAACCGTATTTAATAAACAGCCTTTCTATGTTGTAATTATCCAATAAAGTCTACTACTACTACTGTCCCTATTTAGCAAAGTCTCCTCCTTTCAATAAAATTTCAAAAGTTTTTGTTTGTTTAAAAAAAAATCGTCTGTTGGAACAAAGATATGGGGAACAATCCAAGTGTTTTCAAATTCTTTAGTAACAAAAATATCAGAAGGTAGAATTCCAAAAAAGTTCAAATGAGTTAATTGAACCTACTCTTGACTGACGTGCTCTCTCTCTCACCCTCCCAAAATATATTGCCACTTCCACTCAAGATAACATTGTTTCTTCCTGAAATACTAATTCAGCTTAATAGACTATAGAGACATGAAGACATGTAGTCACAGAAATTCTTTAAGAACTTGAAAAAGAATTAAATCAATTTTTCCCTCATTTCAAATATTTGCTGATATACAAATACCAAGACTGCATCTCCATCCAAACACCTAATCCAAAGATATGCCCAACAGAAATATACAACTTTTCAATCAGACTCGGTTCATTATGTCTTTGTTTGTATCATTTGAGGAAAAAACGATAGAAAATATTATAAGAGAGAAAGGGATATATATCCCTATAATGAATCTTGTAAAAAGTGTATTCAAGTTTGTTTGACTTTCAGTATCAATTCCTGAAATAATGATATTGCATATTCGGTGAGAAAAAGTATGTCAGCTGACGCGTATGGGGTTAACAGTTAACACAGCCGTCATCGCGGTCGTATCTACAGCGTAGGTGGCTCAGTACATTACACCAGGATTACCGATCGTAGGAGCCACGAGGAATTCTTCAATTAACATTTAATTAGGACTGACGAAACAGTATCGCAAACTCCAAACACATCCTGTCGATCAAGTTCAGAGATTGATTTCACAAGTGTTCCAAAGCAGAGTTGTTTCGACACTACAGCAAAGTCTAAATACTAATCCCCCGCTAAATTGACTGAGAAATCAGAATATTAGAAGTTACTTCAAAGAAGGCTTTCATAATGGCTGACACAAGAATATCATCTTGTCAATCAAGTTAAAAGCGTGATTTCACAATTGCTCTGATGCAGGACTAAATCGGTACTACAGCAAAATTATTTATTAAAAAGAAAATCATTATTCTCCAAAATTAAGTGTGAGAAATGAGTATCCTAGAAGGAACATCAGTCAAGGCTTTGAAAAACCTTAGCAAATTGTATTGCAAAATATAAAACAATTTTTAATCTTCTAAATCCTACTAGAATTTAACTAATACTACTATGAATATAACTATAGATAAATAGGTATAAATATATATATATATTTGTCTCTACCTAATCTGGAGGAAAATTCCCAATGATTTAGAAGTCTTTTAAGAACTCTGCTGGTCTGACAAAAGATTGCATAATTAAAGGGGCAGTCTAGTAGATCTTGTTTCCTCTGTATATTTTCATCAAAATGGTGGATTAATTTAGCTAAACTTGAGTTTCCTCCATAATAGAAGGACCGGAAGATCAACTTAATCTAGACTAATCCAGAGAGTTGATCAACGTCTATACAGGGCAAGAAGTTAATCCATTTGACATTGCTCTGATCAAAATCATTATATTGCTATTTTGGGTGACAAAATATGGGTATCCATAAACTGCTGTTTGGCTAGGAGGGAGATTTCTATTTCAGCACTGATTCCAAATCGCCTCTAAATTTATGAAATGATGACGAAATGTCAGTCAAGAACTCTTACTTAACCACCACTAAAAGTCTAGTGTGCTGCTTACTTTTCTCCAATTTATCTTTCTTTCATTTAACGTGTTTATAACTCTAGTCACTTGGTCACCAGAACCAAGAGAGGGCACTCTTTACAATATGACTGGAAGCACTTTTATGGCAAGATCAATGATTGAAGCATTTCTTTTGAGAAAATGCTTGAACCACTTCAACTCTCTCTTTGGCATACAATTGTGTATAATACAAGGAAACAAACAAGATGCATTTTTTGTTTCGCTATATAGAGTGTAAACATCTTGAATATAATTTTTGTATCATTGTATCTACAAAATCTTTAAAATAAATAATTAAGATTTATACCGGATATGTCTTTTAATAACATGCAGCTACTAAAAATATCATATAGTAATAATAGTTTCTGATGATAGGGGGGGGGGGGGGGGAGATGAAGACAAACACTGTTTGTCTAACCGTCAATAATTTTACCTAAAGTGAATACTGTCATTTGTAGTGGAAGTTGACTTTTTTTATTCTAGAACTGCCATTCAGAATATCCAAAATGTGAATGAAACATATAATATCATAAGCATGTAAAGTGACAGTGAGTGCACCTCTATTGAAGCACACACTTTCTACTGTCATTTTGATTTTTGCATACTCATCAATGGA